>JAVQJF010032585.1:0-17289 GCA_036023855.1 Gadopsis marmoratus
AAAGTCCCCCCCCCCCCCCCCAATCTAGAACAAAGACAGAAAAAAAGTAACTGTTTAAACTTTATTAGAAGACTCAGGTGCACTAATCCAAATGGTGAGGAGAGAGTAATGTGTGCGTATTCTGCACGGTGCCCATATTGGTTCATGACTGAATACGTAGTGTCTCGTAGCTGATGACTCGTTGAAGGTGTGTGGTGGGGGGGGTACCATCAAAGCCCCTTCTAATCGACGGTCTCATCACATTGAGGGTTAGGTCGCTCGGCAGAGGTTTGATTTCGGCAACCAGACGGAAGCTGGCTAATCCAGCCCAGAGCGCTCCCTTCGTGGGTCTGGATAGCCGATGCAGAGCATATTGATTAGTTCTGCCTTTTGAGGTGCCCTTCAGTATTCATGTCCTCGTATTGACCCACACCTCGAACATCTCCCACCGCCTCAGATTATGATGATGAGGCCAGAAAAGAACCAGACAACAAGCACACGGTGTATCTTGAGAAAATCCCCTGGCATGTGGAATCAAATTGAAGTCTTTTCTTTTGTGTCGTCTGTGTCCATTAGTCCGACCTGACCAAGCAGCAAAATGGTTTCAAGATCACTCTGAAGACCCTGGAGGACAACCTGCTGTCCCGTTTGTCCTCGGCTTCAGGGAACTTCCTCGGTGACACGGAGCTGGTGGAGAACCTGGAAACAACCAAACGCACCGCCGCAGAGATCGAAGAGAAGGTTCCTGTTCAGTTTTATCATCGCTTCTCTTCTCCTGTTAACGCTTTGCGTTATAACCTGCAAACTACAGTGTAGTACATAAAGGGCATCAATATAATACTTACTCTGCACCTATACTGGAAAAAATACGAGTACAGGGGAAGATACTTTACACTTTAGGCTCTAAGGGGGTAACAGATTGGGAAAATAGAACCGGTTCCTTGTTCACATCTTTTATACTGTAACTACACTGTAATTACAGGGTCTGTGTGCTGTAAAATAGTTAATAAAACATGTGTGGCGTTGTAGCCAAACTTGGAGATAATTAAGCTTCAATTCTGCTAGTGTTGAACTTGTGCACACACACAATACATCAGTACTGATTCTCACTTGGAATGTACATCCACAGCAGAGATTTTGCTGGCCAAAGCCCTCTAGCATAATACTCCATTTCAACAACAAGATAGCATCCTCATATCCACACGGCAACAGGCCACTGACGCTCTCACTGACATCTACCACACAATACCAAGTAATGGTATTTTGGGTGGCGCTATCATTTCTGTGTTACAGTTTTCAGTTTTCATGTTGTGTGAAAGCCAGTTTATCATATTTTATGTTACAGTACCACAGTAGTTTGGCTCCCGTTCACACAGCTATTGTAAAAGAACATACGGTCTACGTTTGTTGGTCCCCGTTCGTGCCCTGTAATTATTAAATATGTAGCATGTAATCAAAAAAGTACTTTTACAGTGTAAATTATTCCTACGTTTCCCCTAAACTCAAGTATGTTCAGCCCTTATTCTCTGTACTTGTTGCCTTGTAGGTGTTGCAGGTACCCAGTGAGTATTTCACTGGTTATCCATTTTCAGGCTGTAATCTAAAGCATTGCAGTATTCCCTTCTCACTTGCTTTGTTTCTCTTTTTTGTGGTCAACAAATCAAATCATGTCACCGTAGCGCATTGTCACTGCTAGAGGAGAATTTACTTCTTAGAAAGTGATGTGAGAGTGTGCCTCCTGTCAGCAAGGAGATGAGTGCAGCCTGCGCAGCTGTTAATTCATTTTTTTATTTATTTTTTTTAATTTTGGGGAGTTATTTTTACCTTCAGTTTGGCAGAGGCAGGTAAGAAACGTGGGAGGGGAGAGAGACGGTATGACATGCAGCAGAGGCCCCCGGGTGGAAAAGAACCGGCGTCGCTGCAGCTACGTGGCAGGTGCTGCAACCACTTGGCTGCCGAGGCACTCCCAGATGTTCATCCTTAATCATAATTGCACAGGCATTAAAAAAAATAAAGAGCGAGAAAGAAAGGCAACGGCACGTGATTGTCGTGTTCCATGCCGTGTGAGAACATTCTGGCTGCAACCGTGAAATTGGAATGGCTCTGTTCTTCACTGGAGGGTGTATTATTGGACGGTGCACAATTTCATCATTAGCTGATTGATGAATCCAGAGTGTATGCTTACCCGTGCAGATGCATGCTGGTGTCTGAGTGTGATTCCTTTCCTTTCTCGCTGTAGGTAAAAGAAGCCAAGGTGACAGAGGCTAAAATCAATGAGGCTCGGGAGCACTACCGACCAGCAGCAGCGCGGGCTTCCTTATTGTACTTCATAATGAACGACCTCAATAAAATCCACCCCATGTACCAGTTCTCTCTCAAGGTAGGCTGTCTATTGACACGCCATGTTTCCTCCCCGCCTCACGGGCCCTCAGTGAGGCCCCCTCTTTACTCCTCTGTTCCGCCTTTCCTTTTTTCATTTGCTCACCGTGTTTTATGCTCTTTGCCCTGCTTTTATTGTGTTTGTGGCTCCCTAATGTGGTTATGTAGAGCGTAATGTCTTTCATATTGTCAGCCAGCGAGCGCTGAGAGGAGGCAGCCTGAGATATGGTTTGCAATCACTCCCGACTCCTCCCAAGTTATTTCCCCAACATAATCAAATGAAAACACATTCAGCGTATACGGTATACACCTTTTGACCTTGTGAATGAAATGATATACGTTATAAAAAATGTGTTCTTCGCACGAGGTTAGAGCAAAGTGGTGACTCTGCTAAATTGACGCCAGAGCACACAGAGTAGAAGATAATGACAATTATTTCCTTTGTAATGTTTCAATTTCTAGTAACTCCATCTACCACTTCTTCAAAGAATTAGTTAGATTAGAACTTGCACCTTTTGCAGACTAGCTGGTGAACATGGTGGAGCCTTTTACAGTTAAAGAGCCAGATATTTTTCTCTGAGCTGGTGGAGACCAAAACAAAGCTAAGTGGAAAATGAATGTTGGACTTTCATTAAATAGCCAAAGTAATACTGAGTAGTTCACCGTTAGACCGTATCCATCATTTCAGAGGTGAATGACACTGACTTGAAGATATTCAGCTTTTGATTAAAGGCAAATATGAGCCATATATTAAAACAGTAATAATATAACTTGATTTATTGGTTTATATTTTGTTCACTCTGAGTGACTCTATATGCAAAGCTATTGTCATTTTGGTATTGGGTATTGAGCGTTGTACCCGCTCCTGCGCACCCCCAGGCATTCAGTGTGGTCTTCCAGAAAGCGGTTCTGAAGGCCGAGCCGGACGAGGCTCTGAAGCAGCGGGTGTCCAACCTAATTGACAGCATCACCTCCTCCGTCTTCCAGTACACCACCAGGGGCCTGTTTGAGTGTGACAAGCTCACGTACATCGCTCAGCTCGCCTTCCAGGTAGGGAAGGGAAGCCGGCTTCATCTTCTGCATGGTTTGCTTTGAGAACGAGCTCGCCACTGCATCAGTTCCTCCTGAGACCAGCGGCCCTGTTTGGATCTAATCAAGTGGAAAGGAAATGTGGTTTGTGCTGAAAATACAACATTTCAAAGTCCTTCCTGTTTGTTGTGTCCCCAGATCCTGCTGATGAATAAAGAAATAAACCCTGCTGAGCTGGACTTTCTTCTGAGATACCCAGTCCAACCAGGTGTATCGTCGCCAGTGGATTTCCTATCCAACCACTCCTGGGGAGGGATCAAGGTACAGAGAGAGGCATAGCTGGCTTTATTCTTGCCACTACTGAAATGTAACAACAATGGAGAGGAGCTGTATTCATGTTGTGAAATGCAAAGGGTACCACCAAGTGTCAGCTCTGTGACCCCGGTGCGTTTTAACACTGAAAGGGCACTAGAACAAACTCTGCGTACCCGTAAAGACGTCCGGCGACGCAGCCCTGTGGACGTTAAGAAGCAGAGGCTCCCCCTCTTGTCAGATCAGTTTAGCCGCAAACTAAACTCTAACGGCAGTATGTTTTTTATTTTTTTTTAGCTTCCCATGCTCATGAATTTTTTCAACCTGTACTGCGTAGAATATTACCTTGACCTAAACCCCTCTGAGAGTTTGGAGAGGGCCTTTCCCCAACTGCACTCAACCTGCTGTGGATGTTTAAGGCCCTGCTAATCAAATTCTGTCACTTGATTTTCTTTTCACGGTTGGGAACATAATCAGTTGGAAAGCTTAAAAGGAGGATAAGATGCTCTGATTGTTTTGCCCTCTTGGCGATGTTAGCAGAGCAGGAATCCCGGTGGACTCTCCCCTCACCGGGGCTGAGCGGTTCCCCCACCACGTGGTAATTGATGGACTGTGTGCTGAGCCACTTCGTCTCACTCTACCATACCAGCTCCTGCCCTGTGGTGAGCACTGGAAAAGCAGATTTTATGGATTCACATGGCTGTTGTACTCTGTGTGTCTGCTGCAGGAAGGTTTGAAGACTCTCCTCAGACTTTATACAGTACAGGAGACAGCACATACACACTGTGTGTGTGTGTGTGTGTGTGTAGTCTTTAGGGAGTGTACCTGCTCGATGCTGCACTGCGTGACACTGCTGTTCTCCACCGATGAGATAAGGTGTCTGTCAGCAGGGGCATCACAATGAAACCCGTACGGGTTCTGCAAAGGATGCATATTCAGTCCCCCGTCCCGTTATGAAAGGGATCGTGTTTACTCAGCATTTCTGTTTGAATAAATATTATTTATATTGGCGTGAGGAAAGATAAGCACTCCTCTGTTGTTTTTTTTTTGGTCTCTTTTCTTCCACAGACTTTTGCAAAACTTTTGCTGTGTATTGTGAAATGTTTCTGAAGTGGTCAAAAACTTTAATGTGTGCATCACAGACACAGAGTAGCAGCACACAGTTATGCTGTATGAATAATTTTTCTTTCCCCACTCCACCAGTCCCTGTGCTCCATGGAAGAGTTCAGGAACCTGGACCGAGACATCGAGGGCTCGGCCAAACGCTGGAAGAAGTTCGTGGAGTCAGAGTGTCCAGAAAAAGAGAAATTCCCACAGGAATGGAAGAGCAAAACCTCCCTCCAGAGACTGTGCATGATGAGGGCCCTGAGGCCTGACCGGATGACGTACGCGGTCAGGTGAGAGGTGGAATCATGTATCTTGCTCTTTGCTCTGTGATCTGTGAAGGCTCTTACCGACCTGTGCTGTTTGCTGAAAGGGTAAAGGTTAAACATCTTAACCTTTGGCTTATAGTTTGGGTCGACGGGGAACCTGTGCTCTCTATGTTTGTCTGCTGCTTAGAAGAAGTTATGCAGCTCTGCAAGTGCAATCAATGAGCCTCATTATTAAACAAGACTAGAAAAAAGCCCTCAACTGTGTCTGGGAACATCGTCGTATCAAACTTGGACCCCGTTTCCACCTGGTAGTAACATGCATCTTATCTGAATATTAAAACAGAAAAAAGACAGAAAATAAAGCAATTCCTGGGCTACCCATATATTTTACTTCATGTTTCAGCTGTACTGATGGATAAACCCACAGGCAAAGTTACCAACCAGCTGGTGAACATAGTGGAGCGTTTAGCAGCTAAAGAACCAGATATTATCCCCCAGGAGTTAGGTGAGACCCAAGCAGAGCTAAAAGGAGAATAATTAATTATTGGACTTATGGTTGTGCTAGAATAAACAAACAAACATATTGGAAGACGAAATGTTTATAGCTGTTCAGAACGGTCACACTGAATGTTAAGGGAAAAGGCCGGCCACCAGCCAGGATGCGATAATTGTTTAAATATGGTGATGATGACACATGTATTCAGACTGTCTCTCCTAGAAGGCACAGTGTTATAATAATAACTTTATTTATATAGCACCTTTTAAAAAGAGTTTACAAAGCGCTTTGACAGGCAAAGGAAAAACAGGATACTGAGAAAGCAAAACAAAAGCAAGATAAGGATAAAAGATTAATAAATACAAATAAAAATATTTAAAACCAATGAAAGTGATAAAAGATGCTATAAAGACGACATCACATGAAAACAAGTCTATAAAAATGGGTTTAAAGAAGTGATTTAAAAGAGGGTACTGATTCTGTGAGCCTTATCTCCTCAGGCAGGTCATTCCAGAGTCGAGGGGTCCTGATGGCAAATGTATATTATACTAGGTTGTAAACATGAAAATCCAACATCAGAAAAGACCATCCAACAAGAGGTTCTGATTAAGTAAACTGGCACCTAAATATTCCACACACACATATAATTTGCATGTTGAGTTCCGTTCATGATGCATAATTATCACCAGGTGGAAATACAGAGGCAACGTGATCAGATTCTCCAGGTCATGTTTCCTAAAACAGATCGCATATTAACAGCAAGAGAGCCCTTTTGCTCAGAATAGTTCAGTTCGGTTTTATTTATATAGCGCCATATCATAACAAAGTTATCTCATAGCACTTGGTCTAGATCTGCTCTATATGAACAACTCTATGTACAGAGACCAAACAATCCCACCATGAGCAGCACTAAGCGACGGTGGCAAGGAAAACTGCCTTTTAACAGGCAGACACCTCGAGCAGAAGCAGAACCAGTCTCTGGGTGGGCGGTCATCTGCCTCGACCGGTTGGGTCGATATAGACATTAATAAGCTGGCTCAGTTAAGAGGTAGACCTCTGTGTAATTCACGTGTATGTCAGTGTTTTGCGTCATGTATTGATACTGTTGTCAACAGCCGTGCTTGCTGGCAAAGCCTTTAAAGCATTTTACAAGTTTTGAATTGCTGTCATTTTGGTTCATCCATCAAGATATAATTTATGTGAGCTTTGTATCTTCAAATATTCCGCCAGCAACGATTTACGTGTAGAAAATATGTAACGTCTCTTTATCTAAGAGTTCGGTTGGGCCAACAGTAAGGAAATTATGATGTTTTAAAGGCTGGAGGATTTAAAAAGAGCCACTGACAACACAAGCGGGAAAAGACTCAATATAACTTCTATAGGCAGCTGTCTGTCTACCGCGCTGCGCTGTACTACAGAAGATTCCCACTCTTCAAGTTATTCAGCTTGTCGGTCAAAGATAATAAAAGTGTTCGAGGAGAACTGAGTCATATTCTCCCTGCAGAGACTTTGTGGAGGAGAAACTGGGGAGCAAGTACGTGATTGGCAGATCACTGGACTTCGCCGTCTCCTTTGAAGAGTCGGGCCCAGCTACGCCCATGTTCTTCATCCTCTCTCCTGGAGTTGACCCTTTGAAGGATGTGGAGAAACATGGTAATGCTCTCACTTGTTTTATCCTTGGTACGCCATAAAATTCAGCCTCTGAGTGTGTTTTTATCAGAGCATGCTGTACATATTGCCAGTCTGTCATTACTTTGTCCATGGGAAGATGCAGGATTTTCGTGGAATAGCCTTTTGAAGTCAGGTGCAGGCATACCTGCGTGCACCATTTCCACTTTGAGTCTTACCGCGTAGGATTATCAGTCAGAGCAGCAGTCATCCCAGCACATCTGCTGTGATATCAACCATCACAACCAATGCACAACAGGCTCTGGGTAGATTGAAGGGATTATTCTAAAGGTCACAAATATACAAGACAACACCACTGGTGTATTAGGGGCAGCAGAAAGTAAATGTCATTGGTTTTAGAGTTACTTTACATTTCTGTGTGAATAATGCGGATGGCAGAAGGACGCGCCATTGTGATTTCTGACCACAAATATGCAGAAAGGCGAAGCTTTTGTACTGACCTGGAACGCGGTGCCATCACAGCCTGACACTTTTGAATCTGCTGCCAAATAATTCAGTCTGCGGGTATTTGAAGTCAGCTCTATGAAATATTCAGATTGCAGGGATTGGTATCAGTTTAGTGGAACAAAGAGATTTCCACAGTGTTCCTACTGTAACTCTCGCATACGTTTTCAGATTTCTTCATCCTTGTATTCAAGTACATTCGTCATCATGCTTAATTGACCGCTTTTGTCTGATTTGACTTTTTGGGATTTTCCGTTTCTGCTTCAAAGTCCCTCTGTATCCATGCCATCGGTGCATTTCAAGGCGACAGTCAAATGCAGCTGTTGTTATCCAGAATACACAGTAGGACTAGTAGTATTTGTCCCAGGCAGCAGCTTGTGGTTAAATCAGCCCTAGAGCTGCCGTCGACAGACCTTTTGGCCCTATGTGAAATCCACCATCCTCGCCTAATGTGATAAGAGGGATCACTCCTACTGGAACTGCCTGAACGGGATGTGATTCTTGATTATCAACACCCTCACTGTGAGCGTAGCCAATCACATCAAGGCTAAAAGAAACCAATCCACATTACACCGAACCACAAAGAGGTGCTTCTCCATTCTAGCTGAGACTTTCGGGTTTTCTCATTGCTATTAGGCTTCAGTTAGATTTTCATTAGATAGATGATGTGATTTTATATGCTCTGCGGGGGTCTAACATCCATGAGACAAAACCTCGCTATCTGCTCGGTTTCAGCTTTGGCGGACTCGAGGCTCAGTCACCGACCATCTGCTGAGTTTGACGTTTAAATGCATACTGTGACTTTTGGGGAAATTTGCTTATTCAATGTCTTTCACTGTCAGCTCCGTGTGTTCAATACGGCTGTAAACGCCCGGCTTTTTTATTTTTATTTTTATACAGGGAAGAAGCTGGGTTTCACATTTGACAGCAAGAACTTCCACAATGTGTCTCTGGGTCAGGGTCAGGAGGTCGTAGCTGAACAAGCCCTCGATTCGGCAGCTAAGAGCGGTCATTGGGTCATATTACAGGTACAGTATAACCACACTTGTATTGTACAGGCACAGATAAAAAATATCTCAGTCAGGTATTAAATATAGTGCACAATAAATAAACCTGGTAGTGTGTGTTTAAGCACCATTAAGGCTTTTTGCTGCATGTAATTCTCTTTCTCCTGCCTTTCTGCTGCTGTCACTGTCCAATAAAGGCAAAATGCCCGAAAAATTGTATTAAAAAAATAAATATATAAGATAAATAAATAAATACGCCTGTGTATTTTACACTCACCGTATAAATTCACCATTCACAGAGAGTCAACACCCCACTTAAGTTGTTTTCACGAGAACGTACCGACAATCATATTGGGTAGATCCAATTATAGTTTTGAGCACTAATATGAAATGTACAAAATGACACTCCAGTATGATTGTTCTCACCAAATTGTCCTGTGTGGTAAAACCCCATCCACCTCGCACACAGAAGATGTCAAATCATGAAAAAAGATGCGGTGCCACAAACACGTGTACAGCTAAAACACATTCTGCAAAATGAACACAGGGCTCATTTTGTGTCACGGATTTTTTTCAAACAGCAGTGGTTTTAGGTGGCGTTTTTCTTTTTTATGTGCATGTTGAGAATGAGGCACATTATCGCTTTGTTTTTCATCGCACACTCACTGGGATGTTTGCTTTCCTACCAGGTTTGTCTGCGTGAAAAAGTGAATTAAATTTTCTGCGGAAATGTCCTTACTGGAACGGCCGCGGCATTATACAGTACAATATCTACAGCCGCCGTGTCTGCTCGCCTCTTATCTGGAGGGCAAGGCTGGCGTTTGCATTTTAAGTAGAAACCTTGGTGGAATTCTAATGGGAAGTATCGACAGATATGAGCCACAGACCAGGCACTGCGGGACACCCTTTTCTTTTAATTCACACAGCTGGTTGAAATAAAAAAAAAATCCATCACTCTCTGCTCCAGACCCAGGATAGCAAAGACAAGCAGTTGTTTAATTACCTTTGCATAAGAATCCCGATCAATAGGCTTAAAAAGGCCTTGTCCCCCTGGCAACAAACCTCCCACTCGCTTTATCATCGGCTGTCTGTTCATCTGGCCGCTGAGAGCCACCCCTATGGCACTGAGGAAAACAGAGGGGAGGGGGAGGCATCATATTCTCGTCTCTCTCCTGTTTTTACCAACAGTATCGTCTACTGATATAACGCTCCATCTTCTCTCTTCTGGTCCTCTTCCCACCCTCTCGTTCCACCACGTAATACTTTCATACTTTACTCTTATCGTCTTCTCACACCACATCCGCCCTCTTATCAGACCTCATGTCCTCCCACCTTTCTGGCAAGCCTGCTATCTCTCCCTTCCCTCCTCACCTTCTCACCTCAGCCATCCACCTACCTACCTATCCCCCCCACCCCCCTTGTCTCACAGTCCACCTTTACTCTCCCTCTGCCGGGCCCGGCTCCATCAGCGGAGGGCCAGGTCAATGGCAGGTTCCTCTTCGCTGACGGGTAATTATGCTGCAGAACAGCAGCCTCCTGCTCAGATGGGCCTGGGAGACAGAGATGCAGAAGCTTTGAAAGCAGCCCACAGGGAGGGAGGAGGAGGAGGAGAGGAGGAGGGTGGCGAGGCAATCAATCGCGCAGATTGGAGTTGAATATCCCACACACGAGTCAGGCGGTGGGAATCGAGTGGCCTAAAATTGCCATCTTCTTTGCACATTCACTGCTAAAGCCACCCCATTTTCACCTGGTGGCAGATACAAGAGAAAGCAGGAGCGACGAAAATGCTCCCCCCACGATGTTCTCTGCTCACTTTACGTCATAGGGAAGAGCCAGATAGCTTTGGTAGTCTTGAAACTTAAATGAGTCCCCTTTTTTCGAAATCTTATCATTGACAGTTGGACACATTTTACAGACGCGTTGCAGAAGTTTCAGCTCGTCTCGTTGCGAGTCTTTAATAGAGTTGTGAAATGGGAGCAGCTGCTGTTTCCAGAAGTATTTTTTTCCCCCCACTGTAAATTCCAGTTTTAAGGTTTTCCTTTACTGATAATCCACAATGTTCCTTAACACACTTGTGTCTAGGCAACTGACAACTAACATCAAAAGGTTATGCCTGTAGATTTGCCGGAAAAGGCTCAGAGACTCGGAGCAGCAGCAAGGATTCCGCTGGGAAGACTAATCCCCTTTACAAATACATGAACAACGATGCCAAACTGCACAAAAAAATACATATATCACATAAGGAGGAGGTCAGGGTGGTGGAGGGAGCTGCAGCGATAGTGAGAAGTGTGCGGTTATAAATGCTGCACTGTACAACTGCGTGAATATGACAGGACACAGCTGGGGAATGAGTCAATAATTACACGACATTAATGAAAGGCTCAAATATGACCATTTTAATTATTTCAACGTTGTATTTCTGAAATCGTGTTGTTGGTTTTTTTTCTTGTCAGTTTAGTTTAGCCACGAGCCTCGTCCATCGGTGCAATGCTGGTCAGGTACAAATTGGAGCTGTAGCAAATAAAAAATACCAAGAGTGAATTGTTTTAAACTGCAGATTGTCTTCAGCGGATCAGCTTCCGCTGATTGTTAGCAGTGCATGTAACATAATTTTAAGGTTGCTGATTGGATATTTCTTACCAAAATGCATTGTAGGTAGCCTCTCTACTTACGTTCCTTTTGACTTTCTATTTAAAAAAACTAATCTGTAAATATCATGTAATGTAGTTGCTTGTCTTTTTGTCATTTCCATTCATTTGAAAGAGCGCCTAATGTCACTCATCTAGCATGAGGTATGTTATGTATTGTTCATGTCTAATTCCTGTTCTGTGTATTTTAGCCTTCACTTAACGACACGTGGACCACAGCAAGCCTTTTATTTTTAAATATATGGCTACTGTGGAGTGAAAACCCTACCACACTCGCACTACATTTTTAAATTTAGACTCAGCAGTCTGTCACGCCGTCGGTGCCTGCAGCGTGTCGCCAGTCCTGTTTGTCCGTCCGTCCTGTTAGCTGTGCAGCTTCTCCACTGCAGGGCGGCCTCCTCAGCGCTGGAGCCCAGCTGTGCAGCTGTCCTCGGCGCTGCTCCTTGACGGATGTGTTTCCGCGCGTGTGAAAGGGAACGATTGCGAGCGAGCGCGCGCACATGCACGTGTTTATCTTGTCTTATGTACGAGCCAGCGTGTGCGTGCGTGACAGGAGGCCCGATGTGCCATTGTGCTTCCCCTCAGGTTGTGTATGATAGCAATGCATCACAGACCTTGCCAGTGGTGTCTTCTAATGGGTTTTAGATTCAACTTTTATATTATTATGTAAATAGGTGACTCTTTGATGTAGTATCAGCGCAGTCATCACAGGGGCTGGAAGGCCCTTATCAAGAAGACGTTGAGGGAACAAAAAAATGTTGCACCTGAAAGTTAATTAAAAAGCCATAAAATAGTGGCTGCTGCTCTGTCTTGTTTGTTTGTTTGTCGGCCTGCTGGTCTGTCTCTCCCCGTTCCTCCTGTTCTTCTCCCCCTGCAGCCAGAGGATGAATGGTTTCATTACAGTGACAAGTTCTAAAGCAGTCTCTCACTTCTTCTGTTGGCTCCCTTATTGCCAAAGTATTTACATGCCAAGAGGAAGGCTTGTACTCTGGCTTGAAGAAAAAGCGCTTGAATTTAGACTTTTAATTTGTAAAGCATTCATTATTCTCTGAGGCATCAGGAGGCAAACTAACTTATCCCCTTCTCAGCTTCAAGCTCCTCCCGGACTTCTCTCTCACAGAGTGTAAAACTTTTCTCTCCACGACTCTCCCAAAAATTGACGTTCCGCTCCCTGTCATGTCCCGTCGTTCAGAAAGAGGGCTAGCTTCAGCCATCATAAGGAAGATTAAATATGGAGAGCAAAGGGAAATGAGAAAGTAAAGAGGCTTATGAATTAATGACTGGAGTTATTAGTGCTGTAATTAAATTTAGGGAATGGGCAGTGCTGCATGGTGAGATGTGGGTGGGGGGGGGGGGCTCGGCTCGGCTGGGCAGAGTCCTTATCATTCACAGGATATCCTGTAAGTGTCAGGACAGTTGAGATGGAAAATTGAGCTCATCCGTGCTTGCGTGGTAGTACAAGTCGGCTCCGCTGCCCACGCCGCACCGAAAGATGAATGTGCAGAAAAGTCGAGCTGAAGTTACGCCGGAGAACGGCCGCCTAATGTCAGCAACCTGGATGAATGGCTTTCAAGGGCTATGTACCGTTTAATGTGGTGCCACATCAAAGTCACAGTGAAGAGAGGAGAATAGGCAACATTTTAATTGCTCTTTTTTGCTAGTTGTTATACGGCCAGTTTCAGTGTCAAGTGCCTTTTTAAGCTATTATGTGTTATCCCTTAAAGGTAGGTATCCAACAGGAAACATTATCTGGGTGTAGATTAGGCTCTCAGCCCACACAGGGGAGAATTCATTTTGCCTAACAGCTTGTCCCCCAACCAATAACGTGCAATTCTCCTTCTTAACTCTATACTTTCCTGTTCCTCTCCCCGTAGAATATCCACCTGGTGGCTCGCTGGCTGAGCACCTTGGAGAAACTTCTGGAGCAGCATGCGGAGGGGAGCCACGATAACTTCAGGGTGTTCGTCAGTGCTGAGCCCTCCTCCAGCCCCGAGGGCCACATCATCCCGCAGGGCATCCTGGAGAACTCCATCAAGATCACCAATGAGCCTCCTACTGGCATGCATGCCAACCTGCACAAGGCCCTGGACAACTTCAACCAGGTAACACACCCAGAGGACTGATGTCATTCCCTGAGGTCGCCTGATAAACTCTTCAGTAGTATGAAATAACTAAAACCATTTACTTGTATACACGTTTGAGGTACAATGCTACGTTTCTATTACATTTAAGAGACAGATTTTGTACATTTTACTCCACTGCATTGACAGCTATATCTTTAAGTTACTACTTACATAGAAACATAAGATTAGCTCATAAAACAGTATGCATTTTTATGGATTGAACTATCCAACGGTATATAAATGAATTAAAGCTGCGCTGATCACTCGACTCTGCAGCTCCTGCAACTTTACTGGTTTGGCTCACTCTCACCCTTATCACCATGCTTGTTTCGAGCAGCGGCAGGCAGCGGTTTCACGTGAAAATGTTACGTACGCTACCTGCCCAGCGCAAAACTGGCAGACAGTTGGTGAGCAGCTAGCAAGTATAGTGGTGTATTTAGCAGCTAAAGAGCCAGATATTTTTCACAGGAGTTGGTGGAGACTAGCGCCGCGCGCCAGATGGTTTGCTACACAGAACCATCTGAGGAGTCGCCCTCAGAAACAGTTTGGAAAAGGCCAGACACTTTATAAAATAAAAAAATAAAAAAAACACTTGGCAGCTGATTGGGTGAACCATCTGTCTATCACTGTCTATCACAGGCCAGTCGGGACATGAAAACATCTTTTCCATTGAGGAAATGCTTCACTGGCGTTCTTTGTGCTTCTTTCAATGAAGAAATAATCTCCAGTTCCAGTTTATAGCAGCATCTACACTCGCTAGTTCCTCATCGGATGCTGATTGTTGGGACCTACCTTGTTGGGACAGACACTGTCATATATGTTACGTATAGCGCAAGACATATCCTACAAAAACACTTGAACACCAATTTTGGTTTCATGGGGACCTTAATTGTAAACCAATGGTGAGGAAGGCAATTTGAATTGATAGGAAGTTATGAAAGGCAGGAAACTGACACATATGCATGCTACCTCCCTCAGAAGGACAAATCTTCGTGTTTGCCACAACTGGCAGTTGAAACAACACATTCCAATTTTCACTCCAGATTTCCCATCAAGTTGCCAATTTGCAGAAATGCAGGAGCTAGCAGATGGCGAGAGTCACCTTTCACTCACCCTGGAATTGCCTCTGACCCATGGAGGACGGAAGGTGAACGTGGCACATGCTAACGTTAAAGGTTTGTGTGGCTACATTCCGCAGGGAGATGGTGGCATTGCACAAGGACGGAGAAGCACTTCTTGTGTTTGTCATCAGAGAGAGGCCAGACAATATCATGCTCCTTGGTTGTTCTATAGCCCCTTTAGTTAGAATGGATCAGTGCGCTGCAATGGCCTCTCCCAGCTTTTCTGTACCTTATCAGTTCTCCTCTCTATCTAAGCCTTACCATTACCTCAGTGCTTCGCTGCCAATGCATCTTCCTCCGCACCATTACGTGAGTGCTCGGCATCCTCCCAGTCCATTTCTACTATCCTTATTTTGCCGATGTCTATCTGCCGCATAAGTGCAACCTGCATGTGAGCCCTGCCTTATGCAGAGCCACTGGGAAGGCCCACCGAGGTAGGGATGGGTGAAATATTCCAGTCATGTGTACTCAGTGAAAGCTAATCAATGTTAGGCTAAGTCTCTGTAATAACCCACCCGCGCGGCTAAAGCCAGCACTAAGCCAGAGAAATGACAGTTTCTTTCCTCTTGACCTTTTCACTGGGAGTTGCGTACAGCTCCACTGCCTAGTTCCATCCCCAGAAGCCTGTAGGACGGACTCTGGGTGGGCTTAAGCAAACGCCTGGCGAAATGGTTTAGGTTTTTACTGAGATAACACTTGGACAGTACGGTCGTTAAATAAATCATTATGGACTTGCACCTCGCAGTTTGCTGAAACTGATCCATTCCGTTTATCTTTCAAATCTTCAGGTTTTCATGCATACCTCGGTGCTAGTCTTTGACCTCTGTCCATTCAGAGATAGTGAGGTGTGTTTTTTGGTGCATGTGTGTGTCTGTGTCTTTCTCTCTGCGGTCCGACTGCACGTCCTTTCTCTCCAGTTCACAGGTTATGAATAGGGAGGCTATGCATCTCTTTCAGCTGTGTTGAGCAGAGGAGTACCGTGCAGAATTTTAACTAAATCTCCGAAAGGGGGTGTGTGTGTGTGTGTGTGTGGTTGCAGCCAGTCTTCACTGTACTTGTGTGCATCGAGTCAGCCCCCCAGGGCACTGCAGCAGGGGAAGTGAAAGGGCCTTCACCGCGACACTCACCATGACACATGCGACACATAAAGAGAATTTAGCCTTCCTGTTTCCATAGGGGTTATTGGCATGCTTATTTAACTGTCTCTCCCCCCAGGGATTACAATGCCATTTACGTCCAGTTTTTTATTTGGCTGTCTGGAATAATGAGCCCAGGAGAGGTTTGGAGGCTGAAAGCGCCTGACAAGTTGTGACAATTAAAAGGGAATCTCGTCGTCGGGTTTATTGCCATCCAGTCATCTCATTGTCTGTCTGTTAGTGCGCCGCAACGCCAAGGACTTGACAAAATAAAACGGATCACAGGCCAACCTGCCACAACTTTTTACCTGTAACACACCACCGTGGGCGCGTTAATACAGCTGTACACTTCATTGGGTGCGAGTGTGGGACTTTTTTTAAATGTGCCACTCTTTGTTCTTGTGCTTTGCAGGACACGCTGGAAATGTGTGCACGGGAGAATGAGTTTAAGAGCATTCTGTTTGCCCTGTGCTACTTCCATGCGGTGGTGGCAGAGAGGAGGAAGTTTGGTCCTCAGGGCTGGAACAGATCATACCCTTTTAACACTGGAGACCTCACCATTTCTATCAACGTCCTCTACAACTACCTGGAGGCCAATCCAAAGGTAGTTGTCTGTCTGTTTTTCTTTCATTCCTGTGCAAAGGATTACAAAGACCACCGTTCGTTTGTAATTGGAAATCCAAACACGTGAGTGAAACACCACAGGACACCTCCTAGCAAAGCAGCATCCCCTCTGTCTCTAATTCCCAGGTGCCGTATGATGACCTGCGCTACTTGTTTGGTGAGATCATGTACGGGGGTCACATCACGGACGACTGGGACCGCCGTCTGTGTCGGACCTACCTGGAGGAGTTTATCAAGCCCGAGATGATGGAGGCAGAGCTGTATCTAGCGCCTGGCTTCCCCTTGCCTGGAAACATGGATTACAACAGCTATCATCAGGTGAGACGGACAAGACTGACTCACATCAGGCCTTTCCTTAGCTTTTAGATCACATGAAATGTAAATGACAGTAATTCCGGTAACAAAATGGATACAACAGAAAAGAAGCAAACAACTACAGTCCATGTAACAGTCCATTGCAGAGCTATCACGTATGTAGTCAAACACTCATTTAATAATGGTGGCACTAATTTGAATGGTAATAAGTGTAATGTGAAAGGTCATTGTGACGATCACCAACTGTACAGCTTCCCACAGCAACTTCAGTGTTTTAGTTTAGAGCCACGCCTGCCAGCTGTTTTCAGATAAAACCCAATGTACACAAATCGCACAGCGCCAAGTTAGCAAGTTAGCCCCCATGCTGCCCCTTGACCCCCTTGGAGCACTTCAGACGCGCGTCGCGACAGCTCGAGGCATCATGAGGTCGCTGCTTCCCCTCAGCCTGCCTCACCTTGTCTGTCTGTATATTGTTACCTGTCATGTAAGACTAACCTTGATTGACAGGGTGAAATCAGAAATGAGGTCGCTTGTGTCGACTGCTGCAGCAAACTATGAAGGCTCGCATATTGTGTATCATTCTCCGATAAGAATAAGTGAAATGAGGCTGTTTG
>JAVQJF010032591.1:0-106710 GCA_036023855.1 Gadopsis marmoratus
GCAGCCGGACGCTCCGCCGTTGCTAGGCAACCGGGGAGAGGAAGATTGGGAGAAGTGGTCGCAGGTGTGTTCATCCCAGTGGAAAGACTACAACCAATGGGCACGTGGGAGTGGACACACCTGCCTCTCATTACCACTCAGAGACAGCACGGAGAAACGACACCTCTTAAGGAAGACTCTCCGGGTTGTTCGGGGCAGAGTAGAGGCGGAAGAGTAAGGAGAGAGAACCAGCAAGAGCGAGCATTGAGCGAACAAATAAACACAACAGAACCACTTGTATCCTGGTGTTTTCTATTCACAGGACGCCACCCTCGACCAGGGTCGTCACAGTATGTGCAGTTGGATGTCAATCAAGTCCTCAGATATGATTCATTATATTTAATTTACAACTGCAATTGAAAAACAACTAATCTTTTAAAATGACTTTGAGGCAAACTTCTTCCATGTGCACCATGGACGTTAAGTCATCACCTCTAAATTTTGAGCCGTCTATCGGTTTCTCTCCATTTTCTCTGAGTGCAGGGAGCAACAACCCTTCACGACTCCTGCTAACGTTAATATAACATGCTAATGTTATCATTAAATTGACAAAGTCCAGCTGAAACTGACCAACAGCTGAGACTCATGGATATTGAGCTAAGCCTGTCAAGGAAAGACTTAAACCTATGGCAGCAGTTAATGTCTAAAATGGCCTAAAAGGCTCCACAAAGATACTTGACAGCATGTTTTTAACTAGTGAATAGTGTGGAAATACTTGCAGCATTTTATCACCCTTTAACAGTCGTGTTTATTTAAAAAAAAAAAAGACTTGATGTTTGCTGTTGGCAATGTATTTTATTACATGACAGTAAATATATTGAACATCAGCCAGTCACACACGTTTCACCAATTCTTCTATGGTGTTTGCCAGGCGCAGCACATCTTGTACCAGCAGGCTAATCATCTGTGTCGCTCGTACAACATCTGTCCTCAGACCTGCAATCTAACAGACAAACAACCACCGCAGTGAATCAATTTGTTTTGGTCCCCCAATGAATCAAAATTAACTCTTATGTTTACTGTTTATGTTATGCTTACTTGTGATTTGGTAGATCTCAGAATGGTCAGTTCCCCCTCCATCCTCTGCAGACGGCTAAAATGTTAGAGGTAGATATGGTATCAAATGAGATGTTGCCACATAACCAGATCCACTTATAACTGAAGACTTTACACACTCTAAGGTCTTCTTCCCGTTCTCCATCTTTGCTCTTATCTTGTTCCTCTCCTCTATCTTCATGGCCAGCTTGGCCTCAAGACCTTTTTTTCCTCTTCAAGCTTTGCCAGAATGTTAGTTGTCTTCTTCTGACTTTATTCTCAGAATTCTAGTAAGAATTGTAAAAAATTAAAAGTCAGAATTCTAAAAAAGGTCAGGCAGGGGGACGTGGGGATCTTCAGTTGCAGTAACTGCTGCAATGTACTAAATAGCATTATTGTGTTCATACATGCATTTAATATATTGGGGAGATTAATATGTAGGTATAGGTGATTCAATGCAGTTCAGTAAAAGTACATATCTCTACTACATGTACACCTGAGGGCCGCAGTGAAATCATTGCTGGGCCCCCATTAACCACCCATTCCTCTCACTCTCTGCATTGTACTACCTGGCCCAAAGTTTGCTGTGTTAGTTTGATTATACACACATTAATTTGGCACATACCCTATGTGCACAATTTCAAATATTGAAGGTCTTGAAACTAGATTTTGACTAGCACTAAGCTGATAAATAAGGCCGATTAATTTATTGCAGACATGTTGGGGTTTTGTGTATATGTTGGCAGATAAGTAGCAACAAATATCAGTAAATAAATTCAGAGGAAAAGCTGGAGTTTATTTGGGAAAATGGGCAAAATCAATGAATAAGATAAAACTAAAATTATGAGGTATTACACTTTCTGCTACAAAACCCAGACTATACTACAGTGAGTATGCAGAAAGTAAAAGGGCTGAGATGTAAACTTCATTTGAGACATTAATAGACTAAATAATGTTCTTTGTTACAGGTAAAAACGCACAGGACAGATCTGCACCTGTGAAGGAAAGAAAAACCTGATTCTGGGGTCATTTGTTCACACTTTTTGCTGGTTATCTGCAGCTTTACTTGCTAGTAACATTTTAGCCCCTCACCTTTTCAACTGGTATATTCGCACCATATATCTAGTCTATTTATATGAAGCGTTAGCATGATGGTTTTTGCCATTATCATGATATACTGTTGTTCTGACAAATGAGGACACCGAAAGCTCCCTGAAGTTGTTAACACTGATCATGTACCCATCTCCACACAGGAAAAGATCTGCAAAGCCAGACGCTGTGATCGAATCCCTTCTGCAGTGAAGACAGCGGAGATGAGAGCTTGGTTTCACTGCAACTGTCATGATACTTTAGGAAATAAAGTGATTAGTCCAGTCTGAAAAATCTATTCTTGAACATTATTTAAAAGATGATCTAAATACACTGTAGAGCTGGTAAGGTTTTCAAAGTGAAGGAGCTGCACCTATAATAGGATTAAGACCTCTTGTCCAAGAGGACCTGTTATTTGTATTATAATGTAAGACTTCTTTAAGGATGTCCAACATTTTAATATTGCTTTGGAATGCATTTCGTTATAATTAAGCTCTTTTATGTAAGCAGGAATTTACCATAAACATATTGAACTTGTAACATCATTGATCATCATTGATATCATCAGCACTCTGAAAGAATTGACAGGATGTTGAAAATAGAACTGAGATGAGCTATAAACTGTTCTGTGAAGTGTTCACGATGAACACCGTTTTAAGTCCGATTTCCTGCTACGTGAGAACCTGAATTATTGTTCTATTTTGAAATCTGAACATGAAATTAACAGCATGCTCTCAAACTGAAAGAGCATGCTCTTGATTAAAGATAGAAATAAAGCTCCAGAGCCAATGACTCAACAAGCAGGGAACGTCCTCCGTGCCGCGTTGGTCCCCAGCACAACGTTCTGTGTTAATAACTGGGACGTTTTTGATGTTCGTAACAAGTGCCCATCTGGTCCGGGTGCGGACGTTCTGAATGAGCCGTAAATCGAACCTTTAGGGAACGTTCCCATTTGGAATCCATTGCAATCATATAGTGTTAATTTCTAAAACATGGTACTTGCGTCTTCTTCACCAGAAAAGCGTTGTTTCTAAACATCCTGTGCAATTCATTTTAGATATGGGATATATGATATATGGTAAATTGTACCTGGCGAGTCCGTAGTTCTTGTAGCTCAGGTGGGAGCGCTGCCATTCTTCAATGCCGGAGTTGGTGGTTTGATCCCGCGGCCACGTGACAACAGTTGAGAGCCGCAGTGTGTTATTATTTTTTATACATATTATTATAATAAGGATGTCTAGAGCACTTTTCCTGAAACGCAATGACGTCAACCAAACGAGAGCCCTACAGAGTGACCTGTATTTGTTTGCTGGGCGACCTTCCTCTCTCAGGTTGGATTTTATTGGAGGGAATCAAGAGATAACAACAGTCATATGCTCATGTTAACACATCTTCAAAGTTCAGGCGGGATTTGCTCTTGATAAAGTGACACCGTTTCAGAAAACCTGACTCATACTACCTGGAGTCAACCAACTAGAAGAGACTATTACACCACAGATAACCTTGTTTTAGTCCCAATTATTACTAAGTTCATTTTAATATTAGAAAGGTTTAATATAGGAAACAACATGGGAAATAAGCAGTCCTCCAGCCTGTGCACTCCCTTTGGTTTGTGCAGTTTGCCTCTCTTCAACAAAGAAAATAAACCTACCTGCAGCACAGAGGGTAAGCCAGACTCTTTATTTAGTTCAGTCCTCTTGTTTTCTTTGCAACTTGACTGTCTTTTATTTTACTTGAGGCGGTTAAATATGATTTAAAAATAACAACTAGTTCTGTTAATTTTAAATAGTTAGGCTCGTCCAAGTGTACCAGGCTAGACAGATACGAAACATCACAGCAAAACCAAATTTACTGCATAACAAAAAACAAATAGCATAATTATTTGTCTGTGGTTACTCTAACCTCAGTAAAATATAATAAGCAACATTGTGATAGTTTTCTGACCTCTTTCAGAGTAACTGCAGGTTATATTTTAATACTCATGAGCAAACTAATAGGCTAATAGCACTTTGACAGATTGATGTAGATTTAACCTCTATCTTTATTGTGGGTTTAATGATGACGGTTATCTGTGTAAAAGAAAGTAAGAAGATGATTTGTTTTTATTTCCAATATGTTACACTTATCACTGCTACTATCACAATATACAGTTGTGGAGACCAGTTTTATTGCTCAAATGTCCGACCCTGAACCCGTGTCTGAGCTGTCTTACCACAACTCACACTATTAAACTCGGTTATTTGTTGTTTTAGACAGACAGGAAATGCCTGTTGCTCAGTCATTGCTGCACTGAGCCCTGTGCGGCTGAGAGAGGTTCACAGAGGCCTCTGGTGATGTCATAGGTTTCCCGGACCCCTGCGGGATGATGGGAAAAAGACTAAATGGTTGTGAGAATAGAATAGGAAGTGACCGGGCAAGAACCAATGTAATGTAGAAGAGAAGAAAACAAACTATTTCAGGATGTTTTCAAACGTTTGGGCGGTCCCTTTATTATCTGTTTCTTCCTATTTGCTCTCTTTCTTTATGCTTCTGTTTGTCCATATGGTCCTTGTTAATAAATAGGTCCAAAATAAAGTTGTTTGAATGCTGCCATGTTCTTAATGTAAGCCACATATGATAACAGCCGTGTATTGTGTTCAGCACACCAAACAAAAGCAATTTAATGTGATACAGTCTGGCAACATAATCTCTATTTGTATTGATTACTCAAGTGTTATGTCTTTTTTTTCACTCCCTCTGCATGTTTTAAATGTGCCTCATATATACACCACAAGGTGGCGCCACTATGCAATATTGATATTACAAAGCGGGGGAGGGCCATTGGAGAGCTCAGGGCTTCATGATCAGACATTGGCAAGTAAAAGGATGAGTTCATTGGATTGTTGTAGCCAAGCTAAGCTACATCTTTCATCATTTTTCCTGTATTAGATCACTGCATAAAGCGGTAAACATTGTTTCTATTTAAACATCCATTGTCCAAAATGTAAACTCATCCTGTGAAGCAACAGCGCCATTAAGACATGTTTACTCTGTGTGTTTGGTGGAAGTGGTTGCTTATGCCTCGTTGCCTCGAGCAGCAGGTGTGGCTGTGTAACGTCCACAAAGATCTGGTCCTGTGTTTGAAGCTACAGCAGGGCCTGTCTGCGAAGAGCAAGTCGGCGCTTGGCACTCACTCCTTGAAGGAGGACGGGAGAGTGGAGGGAAGAGTTAGATTCCTAGAGAAAGCAGAGTGTAGAATTTCAGGTCAAGCTTGATCTGTCACACAAGGATCCATCATCATGACTGCTTCATCTGTTGTTTTCAGATTGCATCTGTGCTTAGTTTATCTCAGGTTGCATGCTGCGTAAAGTATCCGCAATGCACTTCTGAATGTATGGAAAGTCAAATAAGGATGTGTCCTGTGTGTGTGTGTGTGTGACCTTGGACATTTCTCTCACATGTGATGAAGCTCTTGGGTGGCATAAGGGGAGTGCAGTTAAGACATTCAGCACCTTCTTAATTATTTAAGACTGCATGAGTGTGTGTGTGTGTGTGTGTGTGTGTGTGTGTGTGTGTGTTTGAGTGTGTCTGTGAAAGAGGGAGAGACAAAAAACGAAAGAAAATGAGACATCATCATCATTTTATAAGCAGTATTCACTGGACATATGTACCACCTATTCATTATATTTGCTAACAGCGAGCCTGTATGTAAGCGTCAAAGCAGTTGCCATACATTTTTAATGTTGATTTAAATTTTATGAACAGGTCATGGCAGCCATTCAGCCTTCCTTTCTTACTGCAGCTGAGGATAATTTTGAATATTGAGCAATTTCATCGTCAGTTATCTGGAGATTGTTATTATCGTCATTATGGTGACATTTTTAAATTTCTTGCTTTATCCAACTAAAACCCCAAACCCAAGGATTTTCAGGTTACAATGATTTAAAATAGAGAAAAGCAGCAAATCCTCATTTTTGAGAAGGTGGAATCGGCGAATGTTTAGGCATAATCGATTATCAAAATTGTTGCCAATTAATTTGCTGACTAATGTTTTTTTTGAGTCCTTATTAATATCATCATTATTGTTCTCAGTTTAGTTAACCTAAACCCAGCTCTATTTTCACTGTGACTTACAATGCAGTGCAAGAAAATCGCTCTCCATTCTTCCATCAGCTGTGGAGAATAGAACTTCAACCAGTCCAACCTAATCTGTTTGCAGCTCAAAGGCTGGTGGACCCCAGATCTCTCTTACCGCATTTGCAGTTTCCTCCTCTGAAGTTCCAGTTCAATAATGCCTCCTCCCTGTTTCGCTCCTTGTCTTGTCTCCTCACAACAGGCGGAGAGGGTTTGGGCGTCCCTAGGACTGTGAGCCGGATGCTCCTCATAAATCTTGGCATAATGCGTGGAAACACCTGAAAATGCTATTACATAGCGACAGAAAAACAATTGCTGATGAAGGCAGCTTGTAAGTGAAAGCCACATTCACAGTGTAGCCTATATGTTGATTCAAACACAAGGAGAAGCTGTGCTAGAAATGACGACGGACACGTTGCATTTTTGCCACTGTATTGGTTCTTGTGGTTAATAATCCTCAGGGATATTAGCTACACTTTAGGAAAGGAAGTTCTCATATTTACAAGTTCCCAAAATAGCCCCCGTCACCCAGCACTCTCAGTATATCAGTGTCCTATCCTAAGCGGGGGGCCCCGCAGAAGTTTCCCACATGTGTCACAGGCCAATGTCATGACAAGAGAGCGGGGGAGAGAGGAAGAGGGCCAGGGAATGGGGAGGGGGCGAGATTAGCTTTAAGGAGAGGGAAAGAAAATAATGAGTTAGATAAATAAAAGCTTACATGCTCATGTTAAAATGGGACATGGGGTTAAGACAAAGGGCTCTAATGGCGGCAACGGAAGGGATATGGAGAACGGGAAAAGGGGCACAGATGGGCGGAAGCACTCAGCAGTGCAGAAGTGTTAAAGATGAACCGAGTGTCTGCGAAAGTGACCCCGATGTTTCCTCCCCTGCAAATCAAACATGAGGTTTTGGAACGGGGTATTTATGGTGCTGACAGCTTTCATCTCTGAAGGAGTTTAGAGCCGTAAGCCCTACCTGTTGCTGGTCCCATAGTTGTTTACCTGCGTGAACATTTTAGCCACATGCAGTACATTGTAACATCTTAAAGTGTCCTGGACATGAAATCAGCTTACAGCGTTCCCATTGGCTCACGTCCCTTCCATGACAGTTGTCTTTGATGTCTGGCATGCAGTCTGTCTATGAGCCTCCAGATAACGCACAGCGTCCAATCCAACACAGTTTGCTAGATTTGGACAGCAGAGGAATTATCAGTTACATTGTTGTCACTTACTGGCAAACCACACATCCAAGGCCTTAGGTTAATGTCTCACATGTCTGAGTGGAAGCGGCGTGAGTGATCTGTCTCTCAGGTTCATCAAGCTCACCAATCATCCGTCTCATCTTAAAGAAAACCGCTGTATTTCTCAGAAATGAGATTTTCTGCCCCTTTACATGTACTGAATAAAATATAGAATTCTTGTTTATTTTGGCGTTGGACTCCTCCTGAAATGGGTCAGCCAAAACAAGCCGATCTGAATCATAGGAAAACACAGGGAGCCTGTCTGATCTGCCTCTGCTTCCTGGTTCAGTTGCAGCTGTGGGGCTGCAAGTCAATCTTGAAGAGTTGTTTCCCCATGTACATCATTTATTTTTCTATTTCGTAGTCTGGGGAGCTAATGGTAAGGTGGGAACACAGACAGTTTTCTCCCTATGTCCCTTCTTTTTCTCAAAATGTCCTATCTTTCAGTCTTTACAGTCAGTGGCAGTAATAGTTATGAGATCTGGAAGTAATGAAGGAAAGCCTGATTACAGACTATTTCTAAGAATCCTTCAGATAGAGTAATGAAATGCACACAATCCTTTTTCACTTGCAAATGTCTGAGATTTAATGGACTCACAGATCGTTTTCCTGTCCTTCTCACTCTAACAATACTGTTGTGAGGGTGATCAGTGATCCGGAGGTAGCAGTGAAAGAAGGAAGCGTGGATGTGCTCAGTGAAGGGCAGAACAGTGGAGGAGTCAGTACACACCTCAGCTTCAAGCTGCTCCATGGGAACCGGGGATGGATGGCAGCTGTTTCCCTGGAGACCTAGACTAACAGGACCTGCTCTCTAATTACCTATGCCCACCTTAATCAGCAGCGAGACAGGGAGCATGCCTCAGCTCAAGACCCTTAGCACAGAAACAACTAATATCTCTTTGACTTCCCGTTGCGATTGTGTTCTGAAATAGTTGTGGAAGAAAGATGCATAAAGACGAAAGGGCAGCAGCTAAGGACGTGAAGGCTGGAAAGCAAACGACGCAGGCACTTGGGAAACAATTCTGGCATGACTGCAGAGCTAAGCTGACAGGTAAAGTCCAAAAATGTTTAAAAGGAAGCGCAGACATTGCTGTGTCCCCTTCCCTGCATGATAGATCTTGGGTTTGCAGCAAAAACCAGCGAGCACTGAACATGCGAGTGACATTATGTCAGCTAGTTAAACCCCAGCTTAGCTTCACCGTTCGAGTCAAAGGGCATGACTGTTGCTGTGCTACATGATATGAGGCAACGCTGTTAGCCTTCACTAAAGCCTAAGCAAGCAGAGCCGCGGGCCTTGAAGTCGCCCTTGACACCAAAACATTATTACTAGACCTGCTGGTGAACTGCTGCCAGTGGCTTTATGACAGTTGACTCATGCACCCAGAGCTTTGGAAGGGAGAGGCTTGACTTATTTCCCCCAGAGTGTCAGCTATATGTCCTTCATAGTGGCGCACAGTCGAGCGGGGAACTAAAACTGCTTTGTGTTACTGCCTCTGTTTCAGTTTGCCCATTTGTTTTTGATGTGGGGATCTGTTTTTTTGGAGGCGAGCCATGGTTGCAGTACAGAGTCTGTGATGATATAATGAAAGTAATAAGCATCTCTCATCAGAGGAAGCCAAAGGGAGTTGAATTATTTGAGTAACAGCGAACACTCAGGCGCCAATAAATTCGGCATTGCTTAACTTTCATGACCTTTGACATGTGCAGACCAGTGCTGTTTGTCCAATCTGATTTTTCTGCCTTCTAAGGGAATTTTGGAGCTGAGCAGCCTGTGTGTCTCTCAGAACCTCCGGAGAGGGTCAGAAAAGGAGCAACAAGGTAGAAAAACATTTGACACTAAAGCTCGAGCAGCAGTAGGTTACCCTACATGCAGCTCAGGTCTGTCTTACTGTCTCTACCAACTGCAGAGGAAAGAAAAGAGGTTTGTAAGGGAATATGCTTTTATGTAATGTAGCACCTGGAGCTCTCTTCTATCCCTATATGCCCTATCCATCGGAGCTGGGAGACAATCTCACTATTGGTCAGGATATAATATGACAGCTGCTGGCTGTTGTTCTTTCGGTTTGTGGAAACACTAGAATCTGTTCACGAACAGACAGAGAGTTTGTCCAAGCTGGGTTGCTGTACATGGGCTTAGATGTCTCTTTTAGCTTGCAGAGTGACTGGATGAGGTAATAATACCAAAAGCATTTTGTGTCATAACCCCAGGCCCTTCACTGGGTCTCTGAGCCCCTTGCGGTCAAGGTCTACATCACCATGGGTGGCTGTGTGTAGGCTTTGTGTTACCGCTAGCAACATTTCCCTGAATCTGTTCATATTTGATTTTTGGAAAAGTCTTGTTTATATATTTGTCCTCCTTTTATTGTTTGCGATAGTTATTCCATGATGTAAGTTGAGGTTTACAGAGGAAATACTTTGCAAAAAAAAATTGTGCATGTTGTTTATTATCAGTGTTTACTGCTTCTTAATTGCTTCTGTGTGTTGAACGCATTTCACACTATAATACCGTACAGTGAAAGACTCCACTTCCTAGAAACATTAACTTTAATAAAATGCTGCCTTAGCTTTAGAGAAATGATTACATAATTGACACATGAACAGGAGCAACATAAAGAAATTTTTTAAAACGTTAAAAAGGTTGTAGCTGAAAAGCCCCCAAACAGGGCTGCTCAGCAGTTCCCCAAAACCACTTGCGCCTCTCTAATGAGATCTTGGATCCTTTTCTCCCGAATATTTGAGAGTGAAGCAATTAAGAGGTTAGAATTTGGGAGCCTGAAGGCAAACTCTGACAAACCTTAAATTGCTTGGGAAGCGATTTCCTTTTGAACTGTGCCATAAATTCTAATGATGTTAACAGGTTTAATTGGGATCTTCTGAAAACTTCTTAACTATAGGTTTGTTGTTTAATATATACCACAAGAATTCACTGCTTTCCCCCCGTATGCCTCACGGGATTAAAGTGAATATGGCACAAGACTTTTTACAACTGCGGTGCGGCGGTGAAATGCTGTGGGTCAACAACATCCATCCCTTTTTATAATAATGTCCCACAAGAACACACGTTTGTACTGCAACATAATCCTCCTTCCATATTCACACACACCTCCCTATATTTTGCATTATATACCTCGGATCATTAAAACACTTTTATTTCTATCCGTTTATGAAGTGTGATTATACATATACAGCTTTACATTGTAAATCCGAATGCTCGACCAGAATGTCTGTTACTGGAGTGTGTCTGACAGGCTGTCATGAGCGAGCCTGCTGCTGTTTGTGTGGAGTCATGTTAAAGATGGCAAAGACCTTGACCTGGACACGTGTAAGACGTTCCTGTTCCTTACGAGCCCTCTGACAACGAGATAACGCCATGAATTTTCCACTATATCAAGCATGCTGCTGTCTGGCCGCGGTTGAAAAAGGAACAAACGGAGTGAGAATTCTTATCTGGAGCCACGTTTGTCCTTTTGGATCACAATTGTGAAGATTGAGCGCTCCGTCTCATAAAACAGTAGGAAAACTGTGAGATATGGATTATGCATTAGGGGATACCTGCACCAAGCTGCACTTGTATCTGAAGCCACCATGCAAAAGGCTAGAAGAAGTTGGCTGTGTTGTTCTGGGTCAAGAGTATTTCCTGCATCTCCTTCAGTGGTGCATCCGCTCCTCATCCCAGAGAACGCTGAGACAATAGAACAGATGGAGGAAGAACACTGTCCGTGCATCTGGTTAAATGCATCGAAAGGCCATTTTTAGCATGTCTCCCACTGACAGAGGCCTAAAACAACATTTTAGTGGAGCCGTGCCACTGTTTCATGTTCCACTGCCACAAGCTGAAAATGCAGCTCTTTATAACAAACTGCGATATTGATTTACTGACGGTTTATTATACTATAAAATGCTCAAGAACAGCAGTATAGACATTCAACACAACATTTCTTCAATGCCAGCCCCCCTGACTGTTTCCATTGTGTTCGAGCAGCAGGGGTCATTTAATGCCAGGAGCTGACATGTTACGTAATGTCACGATTTAGACTCCAACAATGGAAAACCAGGAACCAGGAAATTCCTCATATCACAGTCAATAGCTCTCACCATTATCATTACCATTGCTAACATTTCTATGGGACGTGTGCCACGTGGAGACACAACGTCACCTCTTCAACCCCTGCTGGGGATTTTTGTCACGATTTGTCCACCTCTCTGTCCCCCCCACGTTTCCTGTCACTATTTTCTGTCCACTATTTAAAAAAGGCAGAAAATGCATGAAAACATGAAGAACACAGCAGGACTGCAGTATGCTACCAACACCATGCTATAATTATAATACTCAACAGACAAATAAAACATGAATGAAACGAATTAGGCAGTTGCATCACCTAGAAATCAAACCACATGCCTGGCTTTAGAGCAACATTTTGGACAATAACTCATAAATCATGAGGCCCATAATCAACTCAGTAAGGCCCCTACACTAGTGGTAGGCTATTACAACTGGTGGTGCAGCCAGTCATACATGGCTCACAGATTTCTATTGACAGGAGCGGTAAAGGGTGATTATTTTTGTGCTAGAGAGGTGTATCTGTCACAGGCAAAGTGTAGGAAGGGATCAAAGTATTAATTGGGGAAAACATTAGAACAAAGTCTTGAATGATGATCAAAGACAATTTCTGTGATCTTCACTTGTGCTTATGCTTTTGAGGTATAAATGAAGTAGAAAGTTATAGAAAGAAACCGAAAGCTGAAGAATTAGAGAAATTATTATTGACCTTGGAAAAAATACTTTGCCAAAAAAAAAAAAAAATCTAAGTAAGTTCCACTTACTAGCTTTTTCCAGATCTTTTAACTGCATGTCACGGCCTTCCTCATTGGATGGTGTTTGCTTCGTTTCTCCAGGACAACTGAGCAAATTCCATCCACTGAGGAAGACCATGAAGTAAGTTGAAAGCTCACGATAAAGCTAGTAAGTGGACCGTGAGTTACGTTTTTGTTGTTTCCTTCTCATGTATGGTTTTATAGCAGGCTGTAATAGTTAAACTGAGTGACGAGTGACGGGTTGTTCAAAGTGCTGTTTGTTTCTAGGGTCTACATTTAACAGTTCTCTGCTTGCTGTTCTTAATCAGTAATGATTTTAAGTATTTAAATTGTTTTCTGAAAACGACATTCAAAAGAAAAAGATTATGAAGGGAACATGAGTAAAACGTTACACACCAATTGTCAATTTACTGCATTACTGTGCAGTGTTCATACCAGCGGCAGTGCTTTGTTTTCCCACTTGCCAGTGATTCACTTCACAGTGGTGTTTTTAATTTACTAAAATCTGAAATTGCAGAAGTGAAACCAAGCATGCATGCATTTTGTCTGCTCAAGCCTGCAACAGCACTCAGTCTCATGATCTGAGGATTTTGGAAATGAGAACAGTCTGTGAGGGAACCAAGCACATGGTAAGAACTCCCCCTGAAATGGCTCCAATTAAAGGAAAATGCTGCACCATTGCTTTGATTAAAAAAAAAAAAATAATTCAACTCAGTATGTCTCATTATCTACGTGAGGGACCTTTTACTGATACAATGGCTTTGGCAATAGTTGAACTCTTGCTGTGGTTTTGAAAAGCAGGTGCTTGACTCCAATTGCCTGTTAAGAGTCGACCTAATGAAAAGACAGGAGTGCATATTGAAAACAGATGTGAATGCACTGTAGTAGAAAACAGTGCTCAAGCTAAAAGAGGTGACCAGAAAAACATCGTATGAATGTGGCTCATTGTGTTGGCCCATGTGTGTTTGATGGAGATGGTTGTGTTCACATTGAAGGTGGGTATGACTCACTTCATCCATTAGATCAGTGGCTGGGGTTTGGACAGCAGCCCTCCCCTGATACTGAGACCACCACATACAAACCTTCCCAAACAGCCATCTGCTCAGCATTTCTACACTGCCTTTGGATCTTTAAAGAGAATTAAAATACTGCAAATGTAACACTTTGCTGTCCAAGGACCAGTCACTACGCTGCTCTGCATGGCAGCAGTCACACTGCTGTGGGCCAACTTTCCTTGAGCAAACGAGGCATGTCTGCCCTCCTTCTCTGGAAATAACTTTATCCTCTGTAGGGGCCCTCGTGAGAATGCTGCATCACAGATGCTTGATACCCGAAAGGGGGACAGTATATATTATGATTCATTTTAGAGCAAAGCATACCTGTTTGCATCCAATCACATAAAAATAGATTTCTTCCAGTGTTTTGTACTGTATGTCCTTCACCTAGTTCTGTTGGTGTAAACCGCAACTCTGGATCATGTTCACACATGACACCGACTGATCACAGTAAAATCTCAAATGCTTGCCAGGATGTATAGTTCTCCACTGCAGTGGCAAAGTGCAGAGTCCAGATTTGAAATGAAGTTGAAGTTTTGTCTTAATTCTGCTTGTACATGAGTGGTCAAACCAACAACGAAGGCTATTTCTGAGTTGGTCACCAACTTCCAGAGGCGTCTTTCTGTCATGCTGTCAGAGTGATCAGACTGACAGTGTCCAGGGGGTCGGAGCTGAGGGTGATGCCGGGTTGTAATTTAGGCTTTGGCTAAGTATGAAGAGGACTGCTGCACGCTCTCTGCACTACTGCATTTCGTTTAACGTTCCTCTATCCACAGACTACTGTATGTGAATGCTCTGAGTGAGATCTCAGTGCATATCAGAGCGGTATAATGTATCATGGGTGCATGCTTTTCACAGTTCATCTTAAGTGCACTTAAACTAAAACAAGCCAATAATCTCAAAGGAATAGTTTGACATTTTGGGAAGATAGGCTTAGTAACTTTACTGCACAGAGAAGATCGATACTGTACGGGAAACATATGAAGCTATAGCCAGCAGCCAGTTAGCTTAGCACAATGGCAGGGGGACACAACTAGCCTGGTCAGTCAAAAGGAAGGAAAATCTGCCTGCCAGCACCTTTAAAGCTCAATAGTAAACATGTTATATCTTCTTGATATAACCCCAGAGGCTTGTCGTCACCAAGAGGTTGCCATATGCCTGTGTTACAAATCAATGTTGAAAAATAGATTCTTTTTATGATGTGACAACTCCATGTTTATGGTTTGGTTAGTTTTAGGCACAAAAATCGGCCTGGTTGGGTTCAGGGAAACATTGTGTTTTGGGTTGAAAATGACACTTTAGTTAAGGTAAACGGAGCTCCATCATCTTTTCAGTAATCGACACGAGGTTATGATATGGAGCCGGAAATTATCCTGAAAGTACAGTTCCTCGTTTTGGAACCAATTCAGCCCAGCAATCATTCTGCTTTCATTAACACCCCATAGTCTACGCTCAGGCAGTAAAGCGAGCATCAGGGGAAGCAGCACTTGTTACTGCAGCTCTGCAGTGTTTACAGGGGAGGCTTGATTGCAGACTCCTTTGCAGCCTCATGCAGTATTCACTTCCTGTGTTAATCCCCTTCGCCATTGCAGATCTTTCTTTCTAAGGGCGTGCTGTGCTTCACCCAAAACGCCATTCACCCAAGGCTCATGCAGTGAGCCACCATATCCTGCTAAAACAAACAGCATTGAGGAGGTAGAAACAAATGCTTTTGTCTTTGAGTTATATTTAGCTCCGGCCTTTGCCTTCAGCCAAACGTCGTCTCTCACAAGACTTGTTTGCCCTCAAACTGAATTGGATCATGTATGACCATGTTGGCAGCTCCGGACACCCAGATGCACTTTCCTGTGTGGGATCACGTCAGTAGAGTTAACCTGCATAGATGAAGCATAAAATGAACCCCTAGTTCTTCCATATGCTTAACAGTTGGAACATTACATTGGCATCAAGGGATAATAATTTGCACACTCCTGCATTTTCATTTTTTAACCACCAGGCTTTGTTCAGAATACCGCTGTAGCGCCTGGGGCCTCTCTGATTCTCCACCATGGGAGAGACGCTGTCCCGGCACTCCCTTCACTAATGGTCTCAGTCCTACAAACCCTGCAGGCCATGGCTCCTCAGAGAGCAGTGCGGTCCAGAAGACAGGAAACAGCTTGAGAGATGCCCAGCAGTCAAGGCTGTGGGAGGTCAGAGGATAGGGTGGGGAGAAACGGGGGGGATTTCCTCATGCGGCATTTGGACTTTTATCAAAAGTGCATAGTACTTATCTGTCCTGCATATGAATATGTGCCGATCTGTGGATGTGATTTGGAAATCTGACACCAATAAATTGGTCATCTTTGCACACATCCCTTCTGTATTGTATCAGTTGAACCCCTTATGACTGTATCTTGTTATCACTGTTATCAAAGTTGACACCCTGCTGTGACCCCCCCCCCCTCATATGCAAACCGCCTGCCTTTAGGTTTCATCCCCTTCCAGCATGGTGTACGTCCTATAGGCCACACACTCACTGGCTTTGAGTGATTAATGAAATGGATTATTCAGAGGCTGCGTGATGCCCTTGCGGGGGATCTCTGCATACTGTGTCTTTAAAGTCGTGCAGAGGGGAGCCTATACTGAAGAAAGGAGGGGGCTGCTGTGCGCCAGAGGAAGGTGTCTGCCTGTCGCAGCGGCTCGGGGGTTGACATTAAGAGGAGCGTGTCCGCGCCACGGCGCAATCTGAAGACAGTCCGGCTGAACTGGGTCCAGGCAGACACTCACAACCCCGGCGATGCATGGATGCACAGAGGCGTGCTGCAATCGGAATTAACTCATCGAGGGATCTCTGGATATAATGGGGAACACGACACCCAAGCCGTTAATAGGTGAGCCTTGTTGTTTATGATGTGCCGCTCGCGGGGCTTCTTGCGTTGCACGCGCAGGAGTCGGCGTCTGAAAGCTGATGTAGCCGGAGACACGCAGCGAGCTGGTCCCGGACCAGCTGGTCCCGGACCAGCTGGTCCGGGTGCAGGCGCGCTTCGCGTCGCGGGGGTAGAGCTGAGCGTGAGTCCCAGGGAGCGCTGCTGCAGCCGCGGTCCTCTGGCAAGACGCACTGCTGTCTTCTTCTTCTTCTTTTTTTTGTTACCCATCTTTTACAGAATTAAAGTGCAGCCTTGAAAGGACAGCGGGCAGATGAACGGCGACAACTGACTAGTTGGTGGTCATCATCATCATCATCATCATCATCATCATCATCAGCTAAAGTCATTAATATGATCAATGCTCTTCAGTAAACGCACCCGTTTGAGAATGCGTGTTAAGTATTGTTTTAGCAGCGCAAGACCGCTCTTAAACGTAGTCTAAAGGTAAGTGAGTTGACCACCGTTGCGTCCCTGCTTGTAACGGACAAGATGACCAATTTCCATAATGATCGCAGCCTGCATGTGCAAGAAAACAGAATGAGGAAAACATTACTACAATCTTAACTAGAAGCTGAACAAGCACTCAAAAAACAAACCAAATAGGACCACGCTCTAAATATATACTGCCTGCTAATATTCTGTAGTTATCCCAAATGTCATAGCTGTCTTATCCAAAGAACAATCATAACTGTTTGCCTATGATTTTTTTTCCTGCTTGTGACTTGATTGTCAGCCCCAGTGCTTGCATAAACCTGTCATTATGAGCTCTCAGAATATCACTTGGTCTTGACACCTAAAGCACATTACTTGATAATCAGTTCCCCATTTCACTTTGATTTAATGTCTGTCACCCTCCCACGCCCCCAACAGACCCACTCGGCGGCTAAGCGATGTGGTTGCTGCCGCCAGAGCCAGCTGACGTAGGGTTTGGACTGAGAACAGTTAGTTACAGAGGAGCAGGAGCAGTTTGCCTGCACTGTATGGTTTCGATTAGCATGGAATTAATAGGATATCTGCGTTTTCTGGGTTTGTATAAGAGATCTGCGCGACAGATCAGAGAGTGTGTTATCAGGAGTTATTTTGCCGGCCTACGTGTGATGAAGACGTCATAACCAGCTGTGAGAAGACTGGCAAGTGATGTCATACTGGGAGATCTATGCTCACAACTTCTGGAAACAAAGACATGACCAAACCGACCCTGAAATTCCCTTTAAATCCGCAGAGGCTCTTGTCTTCTGCGGTGAATGAGTTCCAGTGTGGTGAACACACACAGCCTAGAGATGTGAGAGGATAAAGAGCCTGATCACGCTGTGGCCAAAGATAACTCAAACGAATGCACATAATCAGTTCTACATTTTTTCAAAAAGCTTCCATTGGCACAGCAGTGTGTCTTGTGCAGTCTTATGATTGCGTGTATCTATGCTTTTTTCTTTCAATGTGAGAACAACAGGGAGACACTGTTCCAACTGTTTCTCTCTAAAAGTACCTGAGCCACATGTGGTAGCAGAAATATACTGTTTATGAGACTTGTGACCGAGCTTTGCATCGTAATCACATTTCTGGTCACCTTGCCTGAACCGTCCTCTCTCCCACTGCCATTTTTCCATCTGTCTCATCACTTTCCAGTTGTAGTTTCAAACACGTATTTCTGGCTCTCCTATATTTTGCTGTATCTTGTGATTGGTGGCCATCAGCACTGCTAACACAAGGTTCACCTGATTGAGGTGGTTGCTGTTAATAAACACATACTAACAGGATTTCCATGATGAGGAATGGGCAGTCTGAGTTCATCCATCGCTGACATTGACCTAGCCCTAGCTTGTGCCTCTTATGTGTTAACATTACATTGTATTCAAGGCAACCATCCTCAATAAAAATGTATTTGAATGTAATTTAACAACATTTACCGCTGGTCTGAAGGTATTTTCTGAATCCGGTATTCCTACAGCTGCGCAATAAAAAAAGATTATGAACCTTTTAATTAACCTGTTTCATTAGTTTTGACTACATTTCCTATCTAGCAAGCTGGAAATGACATGACATTTTTATTTTCGAAAGTAACATCCATATAGAGAAATATAAGTGATAGTAAAATTATATAAAGGTGCCCTGTGGAATTTTCTTGTAAACAAACAAAAGTTAAATTTACATTCAGTGTCATGTTATGTCACCAAAATTCATCATGTGCACCCTTGAGGTCTAACAAACATGTTGAATGCTTTCCTTCCTCATAAACATTTGCAGGGCTGATTTTTCTTTTTGGACTTTATGAAACTTGTATTGTTAACATCCATGTTTTTCTGGCAATAACTTTTCTTTTACACTGCCTTTGTTGGCACATTGCTGCATTTTTGGGCACAGTAGTGCCACCTGCTGATCAGTGAAATTGTCGGCAGGGGTGTATATCGCATCACCGCGTGCACATGCATGCAAAACAAAATCCACTCTTAAAAAACCTGCTCCACAGCGCTACTAGAGGTCAAAAACTCCACAGGGTATCTTTAAGTTTGAAAACAAACAAAGACGTCATTTTCGGCTACCATCTTTGTTTGGATTAAAGAGAGAGCAGAGCTGTAGATGGGAATGTTTTTCATCCCGATGGTTATAAGAGGTGTAAGGATTCTGGAAATGCCTTCAGAACAGATGTAAGTGTTGAATAATGACCCTCTGGGTTTTTCAAAGATCGATGAGTATTTATTTTTCAGGAAATCAAATGCTCAGCTCTGTGACTCGAATGCAATGTTACTTCATGGGAGGCACAAACTGGGGCTGACATTGAGCATGACCTGTTGTGCTCTGCCTTTCATCTAATAATGGCTAGTGTCTATATCAGTCCTCACTGTAGGTCGCAGCACGTCACTCTGCCAGTGAGGCAGTTGAGCCTAGGACCAGTACGCTAACCCTCTGCATGTTTGACCAAAGTATATTTTACTTCCTCAAAAGCCAACCTACCGGAGCAGAAAGGAAAGGGGCACCCGCACATCATTTGAGATGTTACAGATGTTCTTGCTTCTGCTTCATAGTTTAGAATATAATCAGTGATAATGTCTAATTTAGGAAATGTACTGTGGAACATTTCGCTGAGTTATTGTCTTTACACCAGATCACAGTGAATTTTAAACAGAGATGTAATCACTCTGTGGCCCTGGGCGAGAGTAGAAACACCACCTCCCTTTGAATATTGGATTTCGGCCAGCCCATACCATAGACACTCCTCTGCAGCTTTCATTTTATTTAATATGTTTTGCCTTGTTTGATTTCTGATCCTTGTTAATTTGTCTCGCGATGCTCAGGAAAGAATTCTTTAGTAGGACATTGACTCTGGGGAAGTCGAAATCAAAGATGAAGCCTTTTATTGGGGTATTTCTTTACTGACTAGGCAGTGTGTGTGATTCATTCTCCACTTCTGAAGATAACTATGGAGGAATGAAAGGGGCTATTCAGGGTTTGTTTATGCTGTAGGCCAAGGGTGTGTGTAGCCCATAAATAAGAGGAAGACTTATGGCGTCTGTTGTCGACTTACAAAAAATAAAATGTTTTCTGTGCTGTGACACTACTAATATTAGCACTGCTCAAATCTGTGTTGATTTTACGTAAGCCCAATATATTTTTTGTTTCCCAGCCATATATACACATGGGGTCTGTCTAAATTTACCTTGTTTTTTTACCGTGTCCCATGTGGAAGTGGTAAGAAGACTGTTTTGGGACAGTTTGCCTTTTTATACTGTAAATGTGGGTTACATGCTAAAAGAGACTATTTAATGTACTTGTTGAGCAGCAGAGAGGTGCCCTAGTGTCAGTGTGGGAAAGGAAGTGTGTGAGACTGTGGGCTCCTTCACATAACTGGCCTCTGAACCAATGGCCATAGACCACTTGCACATGAGTAATTATGTGCTGATATGGTCTTTTTTCCAACAGCGGGTGTCACTAACATTGATGTTTTGACCTTGTCTGAGTCACACAAAGCAGACCTGCTGTTCATATACCGTGTTGCTCTCTAACCCGGCCAGTCAGGTTGAATCATCTGATCTTCTTGTACCCACAGATGTGACTCTGCAACCACGCCCGGCGGCCAACAGGCAGTACTACACCCTGCCTAACAATGGGCCAGGTGTGGAGAGCAGAACGTCTGCTCTTCCGGCCAGCGTCAACATGGAGTCACCCCGCTTTCACCCCCATGCCAAAGGCAAGAACATCAGGCTGGATGGGCAGCTTCGCCGCGCCACGCGAAAGAACAGCTTCTGCAATGGCATCACTTTCAGCCACAGGCCTGTCCACCTCTATGAGAAGGTTTGTTTTCAATGTTTCATTGCTATTTCAAACAGCTAGAGGTTTAAAGGTCAAAACTCACATTGTGACTTATGCCATTCATTCAGGTGCGGCTTCGCCTGAGTGGCGTGCACACAGGCTGGAGTGGAGCTCTACGCTTTGGTTTCACCAGTTTGGACCCCAGCGAACTGGTCTCTACCGACATCCCCAAGTATGCTTGCCCAGACCTGGTGACACGGCCCGGCTACTGGGCCAAAGCTCTGCCAGAGAGACTGGCCCTGAGGGACAATGTGTTGTCATTCTGGGCTGATCGTCATGGAAGAGTTTTCTACAGCATCAACGAAGGAGAGCCCATCCTCTTCCACTGTGGGCTCAGCATTGGCTGTCCGCTCTGGGCCATCATAGATATCTATGGCATCACTCAGGAGGTCACACTGCTTGGTAAGCATCTTATTATGTTGTTTTACATACTCTGTGAAGACATTCCTATAAAATACTTCATGCTTTTGTTTGCAGCCGAGAGAGGCGAGCAGAGGCTGACTCATATTCAAGAGGGAAGTGAGAGGAACAAATTTCACAACTGACTGGTCATGTGACTGCACACAGTCCATCATTACAATTCATATATATCCAGTAAGAGTAATGGGTTTTTTTGACGGACGATCGACTTTAAGAGCCAGCCAGAAAGGCGTGTATTGTGGCCGTGGCTCTGGCAACCCTGAACTTATTTTTATAGTGTCGACACCTTCACAGCTAATTTCATCAGCTTCCTGAGAGTTCAGAGAGCAGCTATGCACTGAAGCTTTGCAGCAGCCAAGGCCAATGTAGTAGGTGTAGGCAGTAGGTTCTGGGGCTGCTCAACGACTCAATGATCCACTATCTGCCTGACAAAACCAGTTTGTCTAGAAGACCTGGACTGTAACATACCGAGATAAACAGGATCTGGACAGCGGGTCTCGATTCATCCCGAACCTCTTGCTGCTAATCGCTCTCCCTGCTTCTCATTTAACAGCCTTGTACTATTACGTTCCCGCACTGTCACTTTCTCCCTCTTCCCTCATTTCCACCACCCGCTCCCCTGTGGTTCCCTCTCGTACTCACTGGGTGTGTTTATCTTCAGTCTGACAGGAGCTATGGCCATGTTTGGTCAATGCGGCAGATCCCAGGAGCTTTGGTGAGGGGCCAGTGCACTCAACTGCTCCGGCATCACTAGAAATAGTAATAAAGGAATGTATCATAAGTCAAAGGAGGACTAGCGCCAGACTTGTTTAGACATAGAGAACGTACTGTGAACTCTGCGCAGTTTAGAGAGCTCATCTTAACGTAGAAAGGAAATAATATTGGGAGATAATTATGTTGGTGACTGTCAAATCAACCGCTGGCTGACACCGCTTATTTGTACCAATAGTAAGATTTATTTAAGTCCACAACAAACATCACAACAAGAGCGGCATATGGGGGCCTCGCAGCGTAGAAGGTTATTCTAGCTATCTTATTGGATACTAGAACTGCCCATCAACATGTATTATCCAATATGGACAGTGGCTTATTGTGTGAAAGACACATTTAATCTTTCACTTCTCATCAGCTTGCTGTCAGTCAGAAACTTGCAGAAGTGTTGTGTCATTAATTTTCTATAGCATGTCAGCATTTTTATTATTTTTGTTTTATCGTCTTCATGTAAAAATAGGTGTCTCGACTCCTTGTTTTCACATCAAATACAACCGCAAAGTGACATAACACACAAAGGAAGCTGCTTACATGCAAGAATGAAATAATTTATTGAATTCAAGTAATTGATTAGTTGATCAACAGAAACATGTACTTGTTTGTCCATATTCTCCATAACAGAGAGCACGTTTGCTGAGAGTGTGGGGTCCAGCTGCCTGAGTGCGGCCCGACTGAGTGCCTATCTGCCTCAGAGTAGCCACGACTCAGCCAATTACAGCAACAATCAGCTGGAGAACAACCAGGCTGCTGCTGCCAAGATGGCCAACCTCCAGCTCAATAACTACACTCAGCTCATCCCCTGCTGCTCCTCCACCTCTTCCTCCTCCACACCATCCTCATCTGCCTCCACTGGATTCAACGTCCCCAGGGTGGTCCGGGGCCTTCCTTCCCCGCTGGACAATGACTTGCACTTTCACCCGGTCCGTGGCTCTGATGTAATACTCTCTGCGGACCGCTCAGCCGCCTGCATACACTTTCTGGACAGCAGTCGGACTCTGGTGTTCAGTGACCGGCCGCTGTACGTTGGCGAGACTTTGTACGTGGAAGTCGGCCACCTGGGCCTGCCCTACTTTGGGGCGCTGTTGTTTGGTTTAACATCCTGTGATCCGGCTAGTCTGCACGCCGTGGACTTGCCGGCAGACCCCGAGGTTCTCCTGGATCGCAAAGAGTATTGGGTGGTGCACCGGGGCTTCCCCATGCCTTGCTCTGGAGATGTGCTCAGCTTCAGTCTGCTGCCCAACGGGGAGGTGCACCACGGGGTGAACGGAGTGGGACGCGGCAGGCTGCTCTGCGTGGACTCTTCCCAGGTCCTGTGGGCCTTTTTCACCCTGCATGGGGCTGTGAACAGACTCAGGATACTAGGTAATGTGTATTCACGGCAACACACAGCGGTGATATCTTGAATCCAAACCCAATAAAAGGATGCAATGATGAGATGAGACTGTTTTTGCCATCTTATAAAACACGAATAAACCAAAAGGAAACGTTTGACTTTTTGGGAAATGTGCTTATTTGCTTTCATGCCGAGAGTTAGATGAGGAGATTGATAGCACTCTCGTGTTTGTCTGTTAAACGTAAGGCTTCAGTCAGCAGCCAGTGGGCTTAGCGCAAAGAGTGGGAACAGGGGGATTATGTGCAGTGCCAGACTATTTCTTGGCTTTGTGCAGTTGGCACACAACCAGCAGAGACTCCAGGAGGTGATGGGTCACGGCCAAGAAACAGTCTGGCACAAAGCCACCAGTCAAACAGTCAGCTGTCGTCTAATGTGTTAATTAGTGAGTGAGTGATGTCATTAGAGGCAGATTTTGTTCCCTATGGACAGGGCCAGGCTAGTTGTTTCCTCTTGTTTCCAGTCTTTGCGCTAAGCTAACCCAAAATGTCAAACCTTTCCTTATACTCTGAAATGATAAATGGCCCCAAAAGGAAATACTCTTCAATTATCAGTCTATTCTCGAGTCTCGCCAGCTCCTGCTATTTATATTTTCCCACACTAAAGGAATGCAGTTGAATAGTTTATGTCTGCATGTGTTCAGTTCAGAGCTGTGACCTATCTGCCCCAGTCCCACTACTCCCACATACACTCCCACCAGCTTCTGATCCAACAGTATTATCATCAAACGGGAAACTAAACTAAAAGAAACTAAATGAAAATCACTCTATAATACTTCAAGTGATATAACAAATGCGCATATCTAATCCGACTGGTTAGGGCCAGTCAGCATAAAGCCTTACGCTCAAACAATTCAAGGGCATTGAATCGTACAGACCTTTAAAGGCTCTACGTGATTCTAATTATCTGGGGTTTGTCCATGTGTATTTATCTTTGCGACACAGGAACACTGCAGTCCAGTCCTCCCTCCACATCCCCCAGTACGTCTCAGAGCAGCAGTCCAGATGACAGTGACTCAGACCTCGCGTTCAGTGTCAACAGATCCTCCTCTGAATCCTCTCTGGGTAGGTACCAAACGATGACAGCATGCCTAATGCTACAGAAACGGAAGAAGTAGAACACCCCCCCCGAGGTCACAACAGGATGGCTGTTATGGTGTAGAGGCGTGGCAGTTCTTTTGTGACACTACACGAGCCATGGGAAAGATGTTTTGTGGCAACAATAGAACTCCTTACTTATTTTCACACTGTTAAAGATATACCGCCATGATTTGGTACATGCATTTTTAATGTGTAAAATCCAAACATTTGTTTGTTGTTTAAGCTTCTCAAATGTGAACATTTACTGCTTTTCTTTGCCTAAACATTATAGTGAATTTAATTGTTTTTTCAATTCTTGGACTGTGGGTTGGACTAAACAAGACATTGGCCTCTATGAAATTGTGATGAGCATTTTTAACTGTCTTCTGATGTTATACAGACCAGACGAGTAACTGACAGAACAATCAGCGGATTAGTTGATTATGAAAGTACATACTGTTTTTGTTAAATTTCAATAATTTGGCAATGAATAGATTCTAACATGGGAATTTGTATTTAAGATAAGATACTCTTTAGTTCCTCATTTGCAGTCCCAAATTGCAGTGTTAGAGCAGCAAAGGTGATTTCAGCCATTTATTTTATAAGCCATTTGGCATGGCTTATAAAATATAATCTATAAGAATAAAGTATTGAACCTGTCTTTACATGAACAAGAGTTATCTGTGTACCATGTCGGCCCGATTCTTGACCCACACATGTTTTCTTCCCATCCCTCTAGTGACTGCTCCCAGCTCCCCTCTCAGTCCTCCGGTCTCTCCCACCCTCACTTCCTCCGAACTGCCCCCTGCTGGAAAAAGTGGAGAATGCACCATTTGCTTCGACCAGGAGGTGGACACCGTCATCTACACCTGTGGACATATGTGTCTGTGCAACGACTGTGGGCTAAAGCTGAAGAGACAGATCAATGCATGCTGTCCAATATGCCGGAGTCCTATCAAAGATGTTATCAAAACATATCGGCCATGATGGTCCGGATGATTAAGCAGGTGCTGTGACTTCCGCTGCTGGATGCCACCTGTGTCCCCGTCTCAGGCTTGGCTGGACACGGATCTTGGCCGCGACTGGAGTTGAGCCACACCAGGACATAACTGTGCCTATATTTCCATTTCATATGGGTAAATCATTTCTGGAGAAAGGCTCGGCTCTTCACATGCAGAACTGTGATCAAGCTCATCTTAACACCTGTTCTCCTATATTTTGGGTAAGAAAGAAGAGATGAAACATGTGCTTCGTTTTCTATTTTCCATGTGATGTCACATGTACTTGCTGAGCAGAAAACCCTATTATATATATACATTTTGTCCTTACCCCTCATTGTCCTAGATTTATGTGTGCTTCAACAGCATATGTGGACTGTTGTCTATGACTTCTAGTGCCTTAGGTTTTCGTCACATTGTGTGTCCGAGTAATATACTAACAATCCTAGCCATATTTTCAATGTACAGTACTGAAAGCTTGTGGTGAAAAAGGCACACACATACAGAATGAATGCAATAAAAGGTGTAATAGTAAGTGGGAAGATGTAACTGTATGGTAAGCGTGTTTAGTGGTGTCCTTTAAGAGAAGCATGTTTGGAAAGTACAAACTGAAGAATCTGGTTTTGCACATTGACAGCTTAATAAAAGTGGATTAAGTGCGATTAAAATGTGTGTTTCAAAAAATAAGCCTGATTCAACTCACAACTCTCAAGGTTCACTTAAAGAAATAGGTTTCATCCATCACAGTGACTTTTATTTAGCACTTAAAGAATCCATAAAAACACAATAAGGACACTCCTGGTTTTCTAATAATGAATAATCAGGCTCACAGTGTGTACTCTAAGTTGAAAGGTAATCAATTTAAAAATATGCACTAACATTTCATTTTTTGCTCTTTTTATCTGGAGTTAGATGAAAGTGCTGAAATCAGTTTCATCTGTATAGCTGTTGTCAAGAAATATAGCTCCACTTTTGAGTGTCATGACAATCTTTTTTAGGGCAGTTATTCTGCATTGCTGATACCACTAATGTAGTTTCCCTGTATTTTCAGGACATTTTGATTATGATTACCTGCCGGATAACAGGTGAAAAAAACAAAATCATTTGTATCCACCCCGTAAGGTTTGCCCTGAGAAGACAAGAAGAAGGTGTACAGAGCGCCAGGGTCACATATTGGAGCTACTGGATGTCCTGAGGGGGAAAACATGTCACCACTCGTAAAGAGCAAATTACTCTTCACAGCTCATGAGGTTGTAACCTCTGCATTGTGATCACAGGGAGACGGGGCTGTATTTTGACAAACAGTACCTCTCTTGTAATCATGAGCCTGTTCATGTCTACATTTCCTGAGGACCTGTAACTTTTTTGTTGAGTTATGTAAACCGTTTCTGCGGGGCTCCAAGTAAAGTCGTTTTTTTATTTCACACTATCTGACTATTTATCACACAGTCACAGTGACCTGAAACAACACAGACTCATTCACACTGACTGCACATTTCCCTTGTAATAAAAGTGATTTAAACACTGTGTCATGTCAAGAGTTTGATTTCAAATTCATAATTCGAGGAAATGACTGTGTCATGATAAGATAGCGATGCAGACTTAGTGAAGTTGACGAGCCAAAGTGGAAAAGATCTCGGACAAAATCTTGTTTTTCCGAGTGGTTATCATGTTCCCTACTTTGGTAGAAACAGCAGAAATGAAACATGTTATCGACAAATTAGAGTTGAAAATTAAAAAAAACCTCAATTGGTAAAATGACCTAACTACTACATATGTCTTGAAGGACCTTCATTTTAAGCATTTTATGATCCAATACATGCACTGCTTCGAATAAAACTTAAAGAGACAGTAAGTTAATCAAAGTTCGAGGTTTCTCCATCGCAATCACATTTTATTCAGCCTGTACAGAAGCTTTTATTTTCTGCCTCTGGAGACACTCTTCATCTTGCAATAAAGAGGCATCAGGCTTAGTGATGTGCAGCCTCTTGGTACAGGATATTGAATTTCCTCCTCCATCAACATCCTGGTGGAGATTTCCGTCCTTTTTGAGTCTGCAATATATCATGTTCAGACATTTGAAAATTTGAATTTCAGACATCAAATTAATTGCTTGATTTTAAAAGTTTCTAAGGATAGTTCATGCTTTGACTTAGACTTGCTGCATACGTCCTTATGTACAATAAAAAGTGCTTACATTTAAAAAATATATCAGCAAGTATTAATTACAATTGGTTGCTGACATCTTCTTGTTTCATACTTTGCGCAAGAAACAGGCTTATTTTATATCTTATCTCATTGTCAGCAGAAGAGTTGGATCCACTCACCAAAGCTGTCTTATTTATCTACTGTGTTTTAGCATGCTGAAAATAAAATAGCAAATGTCATAAATGTAAAGATAAACCAGCGTCAGAGATAGGACAACTCACTGGCAAAGCAGATCAGGCCCTGGGCCAAACGTTGCCCTCCACGGTATCAGTAAGCATCAGTGCAGCTTAATGTTAAAGCCACTGTGTAGAATTTGAATGTCTGACTTTGGTGCCCCTATTGGCAGTATTGAGAAAGACATTGTGAATGATATAATTGCACAGTGCTACCCAGCCAGGCTAGCTTACAACCTGAACAACGTGCTACTTAGAACGCACCACGACTACAGCTAAACCATGTGCTTTAATTGTGGACATTACAAAACCACTTTGCTGATTCAAATAGTTTTGTTCAGTTCAGTTCCAAGATTTGTAGTCACTGACTGACTACGTAGTTCCCGTTTTCTTTACCAAGCAAAGCAAATACATCACCGCTCAAATGCGTCACTGGTTACAGTGACAACATTTGCACTGATTCTGATTCTTCCTTCAGTTCACGAGTGCGTTCAGTTTGCTGCTGAGTAAAGCTGTTAAGTTCAGTTCAGCACAAAACTAGCCTACTAGAACTGCACATAAGGTTAATAATTCTGCAGACAACAAGTCACGATAGAGTTATCGCATCTTAATTGTTTCTGTGTTTTTTGCAGTCTTTTAATGGGCTTTTAACGAGGATGCAACATGCTGTGATTCACTGCTGAGCCGACAGCGGCACTCTCTGTCAGCTAAAAGCAACTGATTCGCTCAGTGACAATAGCGATTCAGTGTGGTCAGTTCAGTTTGAAGATGTGATGTTAAAGATCTGTTCCTCCTACATGTACTGAACACCTCTGCCACGCTGATCTGTTAGTTTTGTGGAGTACCAACCATTGTTGGCCACCTGACGAATGTATGTCCACTACATTACATTCCTTTAACTGACACTTTTATCCAAAGCGACTTACAATAAGTGCTTTTCAACCATGTGGAAACTATTCAAAAATTGCAAGAAGCAGAAGAAAGTACGTCAGCTTAATCAAATATGTTGAACTGCTTCAAGTGCTACATTTAGAAACAATAAGACATAATAGAGAAAGAGTTTATTGATTTTAAATATCTTTTATTGTATGGGCTAAGATGCAGTCTGAACAGATGCGTTTTCAGTCTGCGGCAGAAGATGTGTAGAGTTTCTGCTGTCTTTATGTCAGTGGGGAGCTCGTTCCACCATTGTGAAGCCAGGATAGCAGACAGTGGTGATTTTGTTGAGCAGCCCCCTCGTAGTGAGGGAGTAGCAAGACTGATACCAGCCCCTGCTCGCTCCTCCCAGGTCATGTACTTAAGTCCAGGTCTCCAGACCTGCCATCCTCGAGCCGTCCAACAGATGCCCTCGGACATTTCCACCAGACAGTGGCCCACTTTGCCTGGTTGGTAATTCTGCCTTGGGTTGGACAAAACAAGACATGAAGATGTCTCCTAATGCCAACAACATAACTCCACAGTTGTGAGGCTTCCAGTCTCCACTGACATCATTTCCTTCAGCACAAGCTCAAATGACTCAAATGTCTTCTCGTTTTTAGATTGATTGATTTCTTTTTGTGTGCATGGTGCTTGTTTAATACAAACTGCTAAAAAATAAAAAAGCACAGTTTTGTTTTTTTAAAGAAAATGTAGGAATTGAGTTCAGTTAAATTATCCAACATGTTTATTATCTCAGAAGTGCTTGGGTGCACCAAATGTACAGCCTTATATATGACCAGTGATTTATATAATAAACCTTTCCTAACATACAATTCTGACTGCTTGCAGGAGTCTCTGTCGGACACATGAAGGCGCCATTTTCATTCCCATGGAAGGAGAGGCTCCCTGTTTGACTGGAGACCAGTAAGAAACCTGTCAGGTTGCCTGCTGCTGTAAAAAAAAAAAAATTAAAAAAAAAACTTTTTTTTGTTTTGTCTCATCACTTATAGCCCACAATCTTAACAGACACATTTTAAACGGGCGCCTCTTTCCGCCCGCTTGCAGGCACAGCTGAACAGGACTGTAGCCTCCGCCGGTGACCTGTCCTCCCCGGGACAGCGCCCACACGCGTCCCGGGAGCTGCAGCCTCGGTGATCCGCGGGCACCACGTGGAGGACGGAGCCTCACCTCGCAAGTCAAAGTCGCAAACGTCCCCCGCACGCGCGAAAGATGCTGCTGTTATTATAAAGATCATGTCGCGCGGTCCGCGTCCCCCCCCCCCCCCCTCCACAGGCGGAGCAGGAGCCTGGTTCAGTCCCTCCAAAAGTTCAGTAAAGTGCCTCTGAGGTTTTGGGTTTGGACATTTTTGATTTTTGATTCCCCCCCCCCCCTTCAGCCGGACATTGGAGCAGTAGCACCGTGGCCGCTGCGCCCTGACGGGGACGTGGATTTGGAGATGGAGGATGCGAACGGGTCGAGCTGTCTGTCCCGGAATGAGAGCGACCGCCGGCTGAGCGCGTCCCCCGCTGCAGTGTCCACTGCGCTGGCCAGCGTGCTGATCTTCACCATCGTGGTGGACATCCTGGGCAACGTGCTCGTCATCCTCTCCGTGTACAGGAACAAAAAGCTCAGGAACGCAGGTGAGCGACAAAAGGCGAGATGACGGGCACAATGCTGAAGCTGCTTTAGTTGGGGACTGAAAGAAGTGTCTTATTATTTCAGATTTTCTTTTTTTAACAAATGAGTCTGTTATTCATCGGGTCAAAGGCAAAAGGAAAACTGGGGGGGCTGCTCCCTTCATTCAGAACTACAATGACCTTCACAACAACTTGCACAGCGTGACCTCTGTGTCTGACACTAAGGCCACTATCTAAAGGGGGCCTCCGGTCTTGGTGTGGTGGCGTTTCCACAGCCCTCGCCTGTCTGCCGTCATATCTCTTCATAAATAACAACACCCTCTTCCCTCCACCTGGCTTTACCCTTGATTCTCCATCACCGATAAATCCCATCCGTCTTTATATCAGGACCTGTGGTGTCCCATGAGCAGCCAAGGTGAGACACCGCTATATGGCTTCTGTGTCCTTAAGTGCAGGTTTTATGTTGAACACAGGCTCATATTTTCTCGTCTTACATTCAAAGTGTCCTGGCAGCAGTGTGAAGGTGAAGAAGGTATTTGTTATGGCCACTTAATTGCCATCTTTCTTTCTTGGCAGCTATGCCATCGCCATTCAATTTCCCCCTTTGCTTTCTAGCCTGTAGTTGTCTCACATGGTCACATAGTCAGTTCCTGTCATTTCCAGTGCACTATTTTGGAAATGAGTCCGTAAGTTGTCCGTTTCAATGATCTAAGGGACCTACGGAAATTATTAGATGTGGAGGGGGGTCGGAAAAATAGGAGGGCAGTGTATTTCTTTTGGCTAATGGACGACTAATCTGACTTACTGAGGAGAGCAGGGGAGGGTCTTTTAACTTATTTCCCTCAGCGGAAGACTGAAATATAAATCTGGAAATTGCCATACAGTATAATTAGTTACACCAGAAGGGTTTTCATGTTCACAGCGATATGCAGAGGACAACAAGGTTTCATTTTTCCCATCATAATCAACTAGTAGCTAATGTGAAGTAGCTAACGCCCTGATGTCAGTTTTTCAGAAACAGCATACACTTGGATCTTTTTAGTTATTAGGGATTAGTGATGACTCTGTTATGATACAGCGCTATATAAATAAAATTGAATTGAATTGAAAACAGCGATTGAACGTATCCTTCCAAACAGCCTGTCATTTAAAAAGAAAAAAATCCTTTTTAACTTCTAATGTGCGCATTAGTGGCTATTGTGAAAATGAGTCCATTGATATCAAAGCAAGGCCACGTAACATTTCAAGGAAGGAATAACACCTTTTTAAAAGTTGAATCTGCATGAAATAAAATGCACTATTTGCTCAGTTCAGTACACTCAGGCGCTTTGCTGCCATATTTGTTTTGCTATGATCAGTAGCTTTTGCTGGCTACTGTTGGCAAACTTTAAATACTAACTGAGTCAACTGAGTGCATTTATAACTCTTCTCTACTTGTCACAGATAAACCTTTCACCAAGCTTTGATCAAAAGTATAAAGAGCAGTAAACACACTGCAGCGCAAAGTCACATCGTCTCACCTTAACGTTTAAAATGCTTCTGTTATATATTGTATTATCATATAGAGGGTTCAAAAAAAATACTGACAACGCTTGAGAGGACCTTGGTAAAACATGAGGTTTAGCCGCTTTTCCCACTCCAATCATTTTTGTTTACAATCCCTGAACAAATGTAATCATTAGTCTTATCTTGTGTGCGTTTGTGTCCATTTCCTTCTATATGAAACAGATAATATCTTGATGCTCAGAGCGATTGTCTAGCATGGATAAAGTTGATATATAGTCTCATATCAGTCACAGGACAGTCTCAGCAACCCTGTGAGGGTTTATGACACATCCAATTACAAGAACTGTGACACGCATTTGACTTTATATGATCAAACCTCGTGATTCAGTTTTCCAAAAAAGAACTGAGCAGATCACTGAGATGTGCTGTGAGAAATGTCTTTTGAAGATGGAGCAATGAGTTTGAAAAACTGTATTTTTGATGTCGTGCCGCTTTGAACTTAAAGGCCCCCTAGAGCACAAACCAGACACCATTATACCCAGCAGCTCTTTGGTTAAAGGCAAAGTCAGGAAAGCCTGCAGCTGAGCCAAAAGACTAAACTCAGTGATCACAACATGATGCTAATGAGAACAAGCGAATCAGGCGGCGGGATTAGGTCAGTAAGTGTTTGGAATAATGAGCTTTTAATTACAATTTCAAATACATTACATAACACATCCAGTGTGTTACCGTGTACTGCCAAAAGCAGTTTGGCAAGACGTTTAGGAGCCCGAGGAATAATTTGATCATCCAGTTTGCAAAAATGCCACAGTTGACTGATCTCAAACAAGAGGGCAGGCGTAAATGGCCTGTTCAGAAGTCTTCTCCATGTTGGCGGACTATGGACACTGCACTAATTACAGACCGCATGTCACTGTTCTCCTACTCTAATTGGACTGACTGACAGGTCCAGTCACACAAGAGTCCTCACCAGTGTCCTTGTGTCCCATTGGTCAGCATGCAACCTGAAACTCTAGTAGAGGCTTAGAGCCTCTATCTCATGCTGTTATATTTATTATTTTTCCACGCGTGTCCTTAAGTGACTGAACTTGTTACCGCTGTTAGCCTATCATCAATCTCCCCTCTGTTCTTAACAAGCTATTTATAGGTTTGGCTCACTTTGTATGAATGTTTAATTGTCCAGAGTTTCCGAAAGGGAAGCATGGGCGCAGCTGAAGAACGGCAAAACAGCTGCGGAAGATTTGACTGCCATAAAAATCAGTTTCTGTGATAGATTGCTGTTTTGTGAAGGGGTGATGGGTGCAGTAAAATAGCCCGCAAATATCCTCTGGGCTCTCAAACCGATTCATGAGTGATATACTGAGGTGAAAAGACTACACACAGACTCTCCTCTCTCCAATACAAACCATTCAGACTGCTGGTTTGCTTCCGCTCTGCTTCACTCACGCACTCGCCTTGCACACTGCCTCCATATATCCCTCTGCTATCTACCATTCAGCCCATGTGCACACCCATGTGCACACATTTGGTAGATGCTGGTACCTCCTCTGAGTGATATACGCTGATCAGCCATAACACGATGACAGCATGGGCACCCTGACCGGTCTGCAGCTACGCAGCCCCATATGCAACAAACTGTGATGCTCTGTGTGTTCTGACACCTTTCTATCAGAACCAGCATTCACTTTTTCAGCAATTTGAGCGACAATTGATCTTCTTTTGAGTCGGATCCACACAGGCCAGCCTTCGCTCCCCACGTGCGTCAATGAGCCTTGGCCGTCCCTATGACCCTGTCGCCGGTTCACCGGTTTTCCTTCCTTGGACCACTTTTAGTAGCTACTGACCACTGCAGACCAGGAACACATCACAAGAGCTGCAGTGTTGGAGATGCTCTGCCTCAGTCGTCTAGCCATCACAGTTTGTTTCTTGCCAAAGTCTCTCACATCCTTCCGCTTGCCCGTTTTTCTTGCTTCAACACATCAACTTGGAGGACAAAATGTTCACTTGCTGCCTAATATATCCCCCCCCCCACTGACAGGTGCCATTGTAACAAGATAATCAATGTTCTTCACTTTACCTGTCAGTGGTCATAAAGTTATGACTGATCTGTGTTTTGTTTGAGGATAATTAGTACCATTATGTTCTATTTTAACAGGTTTGTAGGTTCTCAAGTGTGCAAATGTAATAGGATCTATCCAGTGAATCTTCAGAGGTACAGCATGGCACTATAGGACTGTCAATGGGGTGTTAACACCAGAGTGTCCCACTGGGGTTAACCATAGTAAAAATATGCTCACAAAGTTCACTCATGAGAGAGAGAGGGGGGCAGACAGAAAACTATGAAAGAATGATCTTGACTCTATGTGTGTGTGTGTGTGTGTGTGTGTGTGTGTGTGTGTGTGTGTGTGTGTGTGCACCTCCATGTCAGGAGCTGTGGGGTGTGTATGGTTAAGGATGGACTTGAAATTTGTTCAGTCATGGACTGCATCCCCTCATTCTCTCTACAGTCACAAATAAAACCTAAAAAACAGACTTTCCTGGGGTGGGGGGGTTAATCGAGTCAATGGACTTGGTGAGTAAAACCAGGAACCAATTTAAATTGACAGCACAGGTCCACGGGGGAATAAGAGTTAGCACACTATATTAAACATGTCTTCTTGTCTTCCTGACAAGACATTTAGTTTTCTAATGTGGTCGGCGTGGAGGTGGGTTATTATCAGATTAGGGTTATCTGACTAAACCACACCTAGATAAGGATGCACTGTTACGTTTACATTACATCCAAGTCTTTCCTTCTACTGTAGAAGGCTGAAATTTGCATAAGTCACCACCATCATCATGTTTCCGAGATTGTGCCTAACGAGAGAACACTGGTTCATGAAGTAGTCACTACTAATTTATCAGTGCTAATGCCCTTGCTGAAAGGTTATTCTTGCTTATTTATGATAACATGACTGAGTAAATTGAATGTAATCTAATTTGGGATATACACTTGCAGCAATATGCCTTGCACTGCTGACATTCAGTTGTATTCCAAGCGATGCCAACCCTGATGGGATACAGGTGGTGGGTTTCACAGAAGAACATGCACCTTTTGAGAGTCACACATGCACACAGCCACGCAAGTCGTCAGATTGAAAATCGACTCGGCACGCATTTGTTTTGACTTTTGATTTGTTTAGATCCTGCACGTGCATTTTCATTGTGTACGCGCTCTTGCTCCAGCGTAGCGTCCTTCTTATTTCCTACTTTGTTCTTTTTACTATTCAGAGCTGTTCAGCTGGAATGACACAATGTGCCATAAATAAGCCCACATAATATACAGAGCCTATTTTAATGCAGTTTTGTATGTCAAAACAGGAGGGTGTGAGGCAGTTTCTAGGTGCATAAATAAAAAAATAAAAAAATATATAAATATATTTTTGAATATGCTTCAGCCTGGTGTGTGCTGGATGATTCTGGTGGCAAATATCTTGTTTCACTCGTGCATCGCTGAATAGGTCTCTGCTGTACACTTCTGATTTATGTTTCATTCACCAGCAAATATTGTATGTGACACACAGAGAGACAGAGGTTATGCAGTGTGGTGGGGGTTCTCATGGGGTGGTGGCTCAACTTTCAGGAGAATCATCCACAGGAATCAGTGGATTTGATGCCACATTTCACTTGGTCGACAGTTTTGTGAGAGTATTATAGTCCTACTGTACCATCAGATAATTATGGTGCCAGAGAAGTTAAAGGCTGCAAGTCAGCTGTCCCTGATGGCCTGTAACCAATCAGCATTCAGGTTAAGCTCTATTCAACTCACACTCGTTGATGTTAATAATAGCTCCCAAAGACTCTAGTCTGGTGTCCAGGTGTGGGAATGTGTTTTGTTGGTCGGCGGCTTTGCGCTAAATACAATAATGGTTTTCAGTGCTGTGGGTTTGGGTGTGACGAGCATCAGTCCAGCCAAGTTGGTTAATTGAACAGTGAGAGGTAATGCGTCGTCCAGTGTTTTAATAATGGATGCCAACAAAACAAAGAGTCATCTGGCCGCTTCACAGCAGACCTCTCAGCTGTGTTTTAGCACTTACCTCATCCTCTTGACGATAAGGGGGAGAGAGGGTTCAGCCAGAGAGAGCTATAAGGCTGTAGCATGCCTTGTCCAGCCAGCGTACATGATAACACTGAGCTAAATGATGTCAGGGGGAATCAAACCTCTGCACAATGACAAACGCACACAGCGAGTACTGCGAGCTTTACAAATGCGATCTGACAGATTTGCCCACTGAGCTGACTCGAGGATGAAGACCAAATGTTTTTATTTTTATCTCAGCAGGCTTGAAAGAGGGCTCGTGATGTTTTAGAACATCAGATCTTCTTCTAAAATAAAATAACAAAATGAGAAAACTCCCAACTCTCAAATTAGGTGTAGTCTTTGTAAACTTGTATTGTATGCTCTGTTATATTCTTAATTAACATGTCCACTGAATGAAGATCAGGTCAGTAAATTAAATTTAGACTGGTTGCAAAACCACATATTGTAGCTGTGTTGTGCCTGGGGTGCAGGGATTCTAACAAGCTTTGAACGCGGACGATTGATGGCCAACATGTGTTTTAAATCCACTCTCATATCTGCCAATCAGTGCTGTTGTTTCAGCTGTTGTCTGACTGAGCGAGAGCCTTGCGCCTTCACATTTCAGCTTCAGGTTGTAGATTGTTATATCAATCCTGGAAATCCAAAAAAGGTTGTTAAAAGGAGGCGCATTATATATAATCCTTTACAGATTATTTACAGAAAACATACATTCTTATGTTCTAACCAGTAATGTGTTGATACATGATAAAGTGCCCAAAAGTATGGGATGACAAGTATGTATGTAATCAAATTTCTGGCCTGGCGTATTTGTAATTTACTGTAATTTCTTTGAGCTAGATTGCTACTCACTACATGGAGTGCTAATTATATGATAGTTTAATCTCTAAAAATATGGGTACACTGTATTTAATGACACTGCGTTTATTTGGGCAAAATCTCCACTTCATCACACACATCTTGACTCCTAAAATATGTGCATGGAGCGCGCAATAGACCCATTTATTGCACAACGTGTACTCAAAACCTATGTGAAGCTAATGTTTCATTTGCAAAACACCAATTCCATTTCATTGTGGCTCCACTTTAAGTTCTTGTTATCTATCTTCTTATCTGACACAACATTACAATTGGATTTATTGTTTTATTCTCCCCCACCCATAACAACTGCAATGTAAAAATATAAGACGTCATATTCAATGATTCATGTCTTTTGAGGAGATCCAGTTTCACAGTGCCATCAGCTTAGACCTCAAAAGGACAGGAACTTGTTTGGATGTAATCGGACACTAAAATCACCCATGTCCTGGTTTTATGTACTTAAACTGTCTGTTCCTGGGAGCAAAGAAGCTGTAAAACAAGAACAGCCTGATTTGAGCATTGTATTGAGATAGACCTGCCAAATAAAACGTTGTTACAAACAAGACTAAGAGTCTACATCCGTGTTAGCAGCACTGAGGGCTGCAGTTAGGCACAGCGGTGCTTTGAGCTAAATGCTAGCGTCAGTATGCAAACATGCTCACAATGACAATGCTGCCATATTGATGATGTTTAGCGGGTTTTATATTTCTGATGTTCACGATCTTAGTTGCACCTGTTAGCATGCTAACATTTGTTATTTAGCATTAAACACAATGTACAGCTGAGGCTGATGGGAGTGTCAATAGTTTTGCAGGTATTTGGTCATAAACTCAAAGTATTTGGCAAATTCTGATTTTGACCTGATGAAAGATGAAAAGTCAAAGGATCACAAGAATTATTACAATTTATGCTGAAGGAGACGTGAATCCCCTGGGAAGCATGAATATCCGTACCAAATTCCATGGCAATCTATCCAATAGTTGTTGAGATATTTCCATTTGCACCAAGGAGAGAACTGACAGACAACTGTTGCTATTCATAGAGCCGCCCCACTAACATGGCTAATAATGCTGTTAGTTTTAAAAGCAGTTACAGTGAGAGAAAGGAGCGGGGGGGGCAACAATGAGAGAGCTGTGACAACAAACAAATGTTTGCCTAGATCTGTATCGGTTCACTGGTGAGTACATGGTGAAGGCCTCATCAAAATGAGCCACAGAGGACACAATGAAGCTGCTCTTTCATGTGACCCAGTTTATTTTAACCTGGAGCACCAAGTAAAAAAGGAGTGCAGCTTGCTTTAATTACATACCAGTTTGGGTCATGTTCTGTCGGTTATCTAAACCACTTCTGTTTCTCCAGGCAACATCTTCGTGGTGAGTTTGTCTGTAGCAGACCTGGTGGTGGCATTGTACCCCTACCCTCTGGTCCTGACGGCCATCTTCCACAATGACTGGACCATGGGAGACCTGCACTGCCAGGCCAGCGGCTTCATCATGGGCTTGAGCGTCATCGGCTCCATCTTCAACATCACCGCCATCGCCATCAACCGCTACTGCTACATCTGCCACAGCCTCCACTACGACCGCCTGTACAGCCTGAGGAACACCTGCTGCTACCTGGGCCTCACCTGGCTGCTCACCGCCATCGCCACAGTGCCCAACTTCTTTGTCGGCTCGCTGCAGTACGATCCCCGCATCTACTCCTGCACCTTCGCCCAGACGGTCAGCTCATACTACACTATCCTGGTGGTGATTATTCACTTTCTGATCCCGCTGCTGGTGGTGTCCTACTGCTACATGAGGATATGGGTGCTGGTGATTCAGGTGAAACATCGGGTTAAACCGGAGCTAGGGGCCAAACTGAAACCGAGCGACGTGAGGAACTTCCTGACCATGTTTATGGTGTTTGTGTTGTTTGCAGTGTGCTGGGCTCCACTTAACCTCATCGGCCTGGCCGTAGCTATAAACCCTGTGAAAGTTGCGCCCAACATACCTGAGTGGCTCTTTATCATGAGCTATTTTATGGCGTACTTCAACAGCTGCCTCAACGCCATCATATACGGACTGCTAAACCAAAACTTCCGGAAAGAATACAAGACGATCCTTCTCGCTGTTTGCACTCCACGTTTACTCCTCATGGAGACCTCCAGGTACGCCACAGAGGGGTTGAAGAGTAAGCCTTCACCGGCTGTGACAAACAATAACATAGCAGAGATAAATGTATAAACTGACGTTTTACTGGGAGAGATTTTCTCGGGAGCCTCATTGTGGATGTGCGGCACGATTCACCCAGTGCCTTTTTCACATGGGGCGTATTATTTTCCAGTTACGAAGATGCAATCATGTTTGGAGAGGACGCTGCCGCATTCGTATTCCTTCCACTCATGTCAGACACTGTTCCCTCTTGTTGAGAGGAGAATAATCAATTGTATCACCGGTACATTGTGCTCCTTTCTGTGACAGCATTCACCAAAAAAAGCCCATTTGAACCATGGATGGTAGTCAGCATTGAGAATAACTTTCCTAAAATCTTTCATACAGTGAGTCACACATACCGCATAGGCTATATATATTGTATGACTCGCTGCCTATTTGCACATACAATTATGAGTATGTCAACAACATAGTGAAAATAAAATAAATGTATTTTCTATTCCCACTGTGTCTCTGCACTCTTAAATGCAGCATTAATGATCGAAACGTCTTACGGAAACACATGGCTTCTGTAAGTGCTGTGGTGAAGTTTGCATCCCATATTTCTTCCTCGGTGTGTATGAATATCTCAGTCTTCTTCTCACTTGGAATGTAGGCGGTCTTAATTCACCATGCTGCTGTTTCACCCTCAGGCTTGTCTTCTGAGCAATGATGACCTCACAAAACACACTGGGAAGATTGTGGAAGCTCCAATTTTAAGTAAAAACAAAAACAAATATCAGAAAGGGCTTTGTGCATTAATGGAAAACAGGCGTGCCTTGTGGTTTGTAGAAATGTAATTCTCTCACAGTTTTCAGTCAATTCTCCTGGTGAACAAACTTTCAACTATCCCTTGAATGGATGTATTGGACTAAAAGGTTCAAAGCCCCCGGTGTCCCCTTTCAGATTCTGAATGATTTAGAAATTGCGGATGTCTTGAAGGGGGGAGAACGGACGATAAACAAAGCTAGCTTTCTCGTTTATTAAATGCCTGGGGGACATGATACGCATCAGGAGCCAGAGATGTGATTTCGTGATAGTGTGCCCGAGCGCATGTCATCCTAGCCAAGATGAGCTCTGACAGCCTCGCAGCATAGCTTCCACCCAGCAAACAAACTATGAGCGCTTCACCTCACAGGGAGGCTCCAAGATGTCAATGTGACACATTCTTGATATGATGCACTGATACTGGAATATTAAAGAGATTATGCATTCCAGATGCCTAATTCAAAGGATTTATAAATACTCTCCATATTTTTACATTTGCTCTCAGATCCATTTTCGGATTTGTGCCTTGCTGTAGCTAAAAGCTTGCACAGGCTGCCTGGTGTCTGGCTAAATTGAACCCTCAGTGGCTGATTATAGATGCAGGAATAGGATTCTGAATCCATGATGGATCTCAGATCACTACAGGGAGACTTGAGCTGCCTTATAGAGTTGCAGAGCGGCAAAATGGCACAAAACTGTTCAATTCCGCTTGCTGTCTTACAAGACTTGATGTGGAAGAAAGAAGCGGCCCACATGCCAGTGCACGGTCAGCTACAGATGAGTGGCTAAAGGGGCTCGAGGGGAGATGACAGTGTCAGCTTGACCGCACACCAAAAAGTCACAGACTAATGGCAGGGTCATCCCTCTTCCTCCGCTCATTCTCTCCTTTCCCTGCCCTTTTTACCTGTATTTATTTATCCTGCTTCTCTCGTAAGGTATCTAAGGAATAGTTTGACATGTAGGGAAATTCGGCTTTTTATTTTTTTTGCTGAGAGTAAGATAATATCAATACCCATATTTTATCATGTATGAAGCTACAGCCTGGAAACCGGTGGAAACAGCTAGCCTGGTTCTGTCTGGTGTTATGTTATGTCTGTGTTTGTTTCATTCATTGGATAACTCGTGACTGGACTGTCAAGGTACATAGCATCTTTGTAAAATAAAAGTTTGAGTTTTTCACAGTAAGATATTGGTAGAACAGACTGTGACACAACTCATATTGTTCAGTAGCTAAATCAATAATACAACCCAAAGTCCAGGATGAAAAGCTGAAAAGACTAGTCCGTCCACCCACATTGTCTGTCATTTTGCTGTGATTTAATATGAAAGGCAGTAGCTCCTGGATACCTTCAAGGACAGCATGGTCTATCCATGCTGCTCTATGCTATACAATCCATCATAACTCGTGACTTTACTTTGCCAATTTTATGTATGCATGTGGCTCTGTCTCTCTGTGACTTACACTCTATAAGTGTTTTATGAAGACAGTGTTCTCCTGGCTTCTCTGTGACATCAGCTCCATTTGCTTTTGTGTTGGCTGCCTCTTTGTGTTTTGTGTAAACTTTCCACAAGTCGCGCTATAAGACCCTAAGTACAGCCATGTAGGGTTATGTCAGAGTTTAATATCAGAAATTATATCATTCTATTGTCAGCCAGGTATCCTTGTCTTGTTTTTTTTGTAAATGTAGCTGAGATCTGCAGTGCTCTTTGCAGCATCCACTTCATGCCACTGAGAATTGATTGACCAATCTGGGCCAAGCACAAGTGGAGAGAGGCTCAAAACCTGAATTTGTCTGAGGACACGATACTCAACTCCCTGAACAGCCATGTTTTCACTTGCTTATTTTCTTCTCCTACTCAGTGGTACATGAGTGGGAGAGGCCTCGAAGACACAAATTCTCATTTGTAGGAGATTAAGATTATTTCCACAACAGCAGAACACTGCCGCAAATATGGGTAACACAAAATGGGCGAGGTATAAGGCATTTAATGCCCGAAGAGTAGCATGACATGTTTTTGTTTTTTTTCGCCCACTGAATGAAGCCACACATACAGTAACTCCCCTCTTTGCACAGAGGAATTTCAACAGCTCTTGCACATCATTGCATTTTACAGCGGTGGTGTCTCACAGTGGGCCTGCTGCCCCAATAGCAAGTCTCCTAATGGATTTGTGCACTGGGTTTAGCACTGCCTGTGTTCTCATGCATATGATGTGTTCCTACATGTCCCAATGGGCTGTGGGTCACAATACTACCAGGAGGTTTTAGGTGTTGTGGGTCCAAGGAAGCCGATGAGAGCAGGAAATGAGGATGATGGTGATGATTTGCGTCAGATCTTCTTGACTTGACCTTATTTCATGCACAGCAGTAGGGATTATAGATACATTTGTAAAAGTTCAATTATTTCGGTAATATGTTCTCATGCTCTTTGTTTGTTGAAAGTAACCTCTTGCTTGGTGGAACACGTACTAAGTAAGTAAAAGTATGAATACAGTGTAAAACTATTTCATTACAGGCAAAAGTCCTGCATTCAAACAGTACAGAAGTATTATTGACTGTGTAAACTTAAAGTACCAAAAACAAATGTAGTAGATCCACATAAAAATGGCACCTGTGAATAATATTTTTATTACATTATTCAGTTAATATTGATGCAACAGTGTGTACAGTAAGTAGAATTTTACTGTTGTAGCTGGTCGACTTATACAGTTCAGCTGTTTAGTTCAGTAGTTCCCAACCTAGGGGTCAGGCCCCCTCCAAAAGGCCACAAAATTAATTAAGGGGGTTATGAGGGGATTAACAGGGTAGGAAAGAAGAAAAGAATGAAAGTTCGGCTTCACAAATCTGTATTCATTTTTTGGACTTTTCCCTAGTCTTTGCTCTAATCGTGAATCTTTGGATAATTTTACCTTTTTGTGCCTTGAATACTTATTTAAATGAAACCATCTAAGAAGTTGAGAAGGGAAATCTCTGCTTAACTCATAAACATCTGAAACAACTAGACACTGCTGGGGCGCAAGCCAAAAAAGCTAGAAACCACTAACATTTGCAGGAAAAGGTTGACATTTTGGGAAATGAGCTTATTCGCTCTCTTGGTGAAAGTTACATGGGTAACAGCTAGCCTGGCTCTGTCCAAAGGTACACAAAAGAATAGTCCACCTACCAGCACTTCTAAAGCTAACATATTAACACATTGCATCTCATTTGTTTAATCTGTGCAAAGACCGAAGTGTAAAACTGAAAAAATTGACATTTTATGGAAGTTATGCTGGACTATTTCTTGGCCGCACATGGGAGAATCCAAAGGAAAGTAGGCATGATGAGAAGCACAGGGGGAACCCGGATTGGCTACAATTGTTCGAGGGCATTAGCGCTAAGACAAGTCATAGCCAGAAGTGATGAGGAACCATATGCTCTTAGGACAGACGTAAGTAAGATGGAGCATAGTGGGGGGCTCAACGCTTTGTCTTGAGTCGCCACGTGTCACTAGGTTGTGTCAGAGTTATTGTCACGCAGTACAGATGGCACGGGAAGCTCGAGAACTGTGTGCTATGGGTGGGCTAAGACTACACAAGTTCATATGTAAATGACTGTTGTGGAAAGCATACCACCTTCTGAATGTACAACAGAGAGAACCATTTGACCTAGCATTTGATGACCTGCTAGTGGAATGAGCATTAGGAATTCAATGACATATAGAACACGGCTGCTTCAGGTTTGGTACCAACCTTAAAGACCAGTCAATGACTCGCCGTGGTATACTGTCTACAGTCACCCCCGTGTAGGATCCTCTGGGCTTTGTAGCTCTGTATCTGCTACAGGGTAAAGAGTCCTTCAGGAGATGTGTATGCATGGTACAGACTGGGATGATCCTGTATCGGATGAGCTTTGACCACGGTGGGCGAGCTGGACATTATTGATTTGGAGAGTAGCACCTGGGAATGGTAACAGAGACCCTTATAGACCAAGATGGACTCCTAGAAAGGTCAAAATAGGCCTTGGCGATAGGAAGCTAGGCAAGAAAGGCGAGCGTCTCGGCAAGCAGTCAGTGCTTGTACGTCCTGTTCAGAAGCTAGTTCTATTATTAGGTTTGTATGATGGTGTATGTTTACAATAAATTTTTCCATGTCCTCTAATGCTATGTCTGTCATATCATGGTGTGTGTGTGTGTGTGTGTGTGTCCTATCTGAAGAGGTATTTTTAGGTTAGGAATCATTCGCACTTTATGTGCTATGAACATAAATTACTCATGACTGGTGGGAGTGTAAATGACCCTTCTGAATGTCTTTTAACAAAAAGCTATTTTTGATACTCTTTTATTTCTTAACACTACTTTGCCAATATCAGTAGGCTTTTGCTGTGGCAACCTCATCCCGGAAGTATAACATCTCACCCCGGATGGTCAGCTTAGGATTCAGGAGCTCAGGAGCGCAAGATTGTAAAGGATGAGGGTAAATGATCATTTTGGGCAATGCCAGGTGCCATCATTCATTGATTAGGGCCCAGCTGAAATGGGAACAAAGGTATATGTTGTACAGCGATATGTGGCTTTGTTGTTTAATGGTGAAGAAATGTATGTGTTGCTATAGTAGTAATAATAATAACTTTATTTATAAAGCACCTTTAAAAAAACAGAGTTAACAAAGTGCTTTGACAGACAAAGCAAAAACAGGATACTCAGAAAGCAATGAAGCAGAAAGCATTAAAAGATAAAAAGCAAACAAAAGCGAGATAATAGATTCATACAAAAATAAATAAGAGTGATTTAAAAAGAGAATATAAAGAATGGTCATGCTAACTTTAGTTTTTGTGAGTGATAGATGGCCATGAAGTTGCGGTAGTTCTATTTTCCTACATTTTCTTAAATATGTACTATGGGATATATGTCTGTGATAATGTGGTTAATGTTTGTGTGTCAATTATGGTATACGGTTGATGCTTGTATTTGTAAGAACTCATTGGATGTTTTGTTTGTCTCGTAGCTCTTAGTGTTTTGGGAGAAAAGGATTTGTTGTTTCTTAAGATGGCTGACGGATGAACATAAATTAAAAACTTCATGAATCATCAGTACGCTGCTCCATTTGTTTGGCTGGGGTTCGCTACACTCTCATATCAGATGGAGACTTAATTTACAGTGCAGGTCTCCATTACAACACTTTGAAGGACACTGTGTCGCTTGGTCAAAACAACAGGTGTGGAGAAGTGGATCCTGTCTCCTGTCTGACATGGAGCACTGGTGACACACGGAATGCGAGAGGCATAGCGAGGGGAGTCCAGACGGAGAGAGACATGGGAAATACTTCAGGATCCATGAGGAAAGACGATTTTAGTTTTGAACATGCAATGTAAGACCCCTTGACCAGACCTACACAGTTATTCCACTGAGAACACTGAGCTTTTATTAGATCCAGATTTAGACACAGTTGTTTTATTCACGTTCATAACCCCACCATAACGGGGAGAACATTCTCGGCCAGCCACCCTCTGTGGTTCATGGTCTACTCCCAGTGCTCACAGCAATAAACCATCTAATTAAGTTCTAGTTTTGCATCAGTTTCCGGAGAAAATAATTAGGAGGATGTGATTTTAATCTAGAATAATAAGTGATGACCTGTTCATGAAAAGAGGTTTATTATATAATTATTGCTAGCGCCAATGATTACCTTGAGAGGAGAGATTTTTCTGTACAATTAGAATAAAGGGTATGGTTACTTTAGGGATGTTTAGATTTTAAATGATAGCATACAGTGTAACGTGCCTTGGCTCTCATAAAACAAAATTTGATTTTAAGCAACATCTTGTTTTAAATACAGTTAAGTGACCTTTACGTTTCTAGCAGCAAAGCCCATTAAGAATAATACCAAGAGGCGTAATGCTGAATATAAACTGTGCCTGTAAAAATGTCACATTGACATTGACAGAGGTATAACATCTGTACTCATGATGTCTACATATTGTGCTGATGGACAAAAACACATGTATTTGGTTTACAAACAGGCCCGCACACACATGACCTGTGGGTTGCTGTAATTGAAGGAGGGTTTGAGGGACACTGTACTAAGAAGCTCTCCCCAGCGCTTCCTGTCTGTCTCCAACAACAGCAACGTCTAACAAAACAAAAAGGGCAGAAAATAATTTTTGAAATTGCTCTCAGTGGTTCATCCAGCAGCAGATTTGAGAAAAATATAATTCATCACGACAATCCTCTGCGTCTACAGAGTCGGTGACATCTCGGGCTTTTTGTGGGGTAACTGCTCGGGAGTGAAATTGCAACAGAAAGCAAAATAATTATTTTTAGCACACATCACTGGGTTGTTCTTAGTCGTTCTGGCTGGTCTCCTTTGTGAGTCTTTTCAAATGAAATGTGTCTTGGGGAACCTGCTGAGCGTGGGACCGGTGAGAACAGAGCCAACTGGAGCAGAAAGTGCCACTCCTTGACACTTAGCCAGGGAGACTTCATCCAGACACAGTCCGTGCACGACACATAGACTTGCTACAAACTGGACTTAATGGTTCTCTGTTACATCTGCAGATTAAACAAGAAATGGTCTACAGTGTTAGATTTTTAAGGCATGCAGGGTGCTCAAGCAGCACATACTGTAGGTGTACAGCCACCGGAGAAGCTGAGGTTATATTGTGTGACAAGACAGCAATAACTTATCTTCGAACGATAAACTTAAATGTTTAAATCCATCCTATCTTTGCTTTTACTTTTAGTTCCTGGTTACGGGAATGGAAAAACGGCCAGCAATGCCATGATATGAATGGGGAAAAACCATTTTCATTTAATGCATGTTTTAACTGACTTTGACTTCTAAATGCCATATCCCTCTTTTCTTTTTGGCAGAAGATTCACAAACTCTCTTTGAAACTGAAAAATAAATCCTTTGCATTTCTGAAAATGTATCAAGGCTGAACTAAATGAGTATGTGATGCTGCTCTGACCTAAAGTTAGAGAATGTATGCCACCTACCATGATTCAAAACTGATTGAAACATCTACTTTCCTGATTAAACCAATGCAAAACAACATAACAAAGAAACTGACATAACGCGACTTTACAAAAGTCAGACATGAAAAAGATAAAAAGAAATCAGCCAATACAAAAGGAAGTTAAGTGTTGCTTTATGTAAGTTAAATTGGAGTGAGAAGCCTTAAAAATAAAATAAGAGCCTTGAACCTTTTCTGGTCTTTTCTTGGTTATGCAACTCATACTTGAATTTGTAAAAAATGTAGTTTTCCAGGATGTAACACAGTTTCATAAGAATCTAACTAGATGTTAGAAGTTACTGGAATAAATTTTAAGTACATTTACTCTTTACTTTTATTCCACTGAACTTGCAGGCTCTGCTCCCTTTACCTGCAAGCTATTCTAGTTACTTTGCAGTTTACATACAAAACATTTGATCTTCTTAAAAATATGATCCATTGTTATAAAACCTATTTAACAACAGTGGTAGAAAAAAAGTATTTATATAAAAGTTCTGATACCACACTGAACATACTCCACTACAAGTAAAAGTCCTGCATTCAAACCCTTAAGTAAAACTATGTAAGTGTTATCAGAAAAATGTACTTGAAGTATCAAAAGTACTAATTCTGCAGTAAAATGGTCCCTGTTTGTTTTACTGTTATTTATGATGTTTTTGGATTAATATTACTGCAGCATTAATGAGTGTGTTGCATTTTACTGCTGTAGATGTTTAACTACTGCATATTCTCTTGGGTAGTTCAGTCTACAGCAATGCATCATATTCTATAAGATCATATATTTGTAGCATTGCAGTCCCGTGAAGTCAAGTTTTCATGAGAAAAACAATCCTGTTTTCAGCTCTGTGACGATTCATTTTCCAGCTCATCAAAGATGGGTTTTAGATAGTTTATTTAGCTTAAGAAGTAGGAGAGGTGTTTCATCACATAAGGGAACACTTAATCCTTCATCTTATCAGTAGAAATTCATATTCAGAATCACCAAATTTGGATACACGGTTTTCACTGGACAGGAAGGGTATGAAACATTCAATTCAATTCAGTTTTATTTATATAGCGCCATGACATAACAAAGGTCAGTCTTTCATAGAGAGCAGGTCTAGACCGACTCTGGTCATTGTGATCTGAAAAGTAGTTACTGAAGATAAATTTCAACGTGGAACTCAATTGTATGTGTGTGTTTGAGCATTGCTCTATGCACGTGTGTATATGTGTATCATGATTGACCATTAAGCGACCTTGGGGTCCAATTATTATTATTGTTATTAAATGGGCTACAATAATACAAGTTTGAAAGGGGAAATTCTAATGCATAATGTGTAGGTTTGTGATTTTGATTGCATACATTTTGTTGATAATGCTTCTGTACTTTTGTACTTAGGTGAGATTTTAAATAGAGGACCTTTACTTGCTATGAACTATTGTTTACATTGTTGTATTGCTACTTTAAAGGAACACTTCCTGTACAACTGGATATAAAATTGCAAATTACCAGCAAGCCCTCACAGGGGACTCCTCAAGCAAAGGAGATACACGTCGCTTAGATGCTGATAATGTGTCCAATATTTACGAAAATAAACTCAGAGCTCACATTTCATCCATAAATACCATTCATTTATATGTCCTATTTATTTCGGTAGGGCAGGAACCAGGCTTTTCACTGCTGCCGCAAAGCCTGGCCTCGCGAGACTAACTGGCGTCAAACCTCGTCACGTGACTGTCCATGATCCTACGCGGAAGCCGGGGTTTCAGCACAACACAGACCGGGAAACGGTTACATTTTCCGCTTTATCTTTATCTCGCCTCCCGTCAGCTCAGCAATGGAAGGATCTGCCAGATCATCTCCAGACGCCGCAGCCGGGCCGCCGCCTTATTGTAGAGGGTGAGAAAAACTATCCGTTACTTTAAACGAGCAGCTAACGTCAGCTAGCTAGCCAGCCAGTTTGGCTAGCTTAGTTTACTAGCTTTGTGTCTTTGCAGTGGCTCCCGGCCTCAAAGACTCCGTCCCTGTCTGTGCTGTTTGATGCTGAACATGATGTGCCAACACACTTTTATCTAATGTGGCGTAATCCTGGAACAAAAGCCACCGGACATCCCCCACATCAGTAGCTGTCAGCATGTTCCGAGTCCCGTTGCTCCTGAACACTAAGGTCGCTGTCTTGTTGCATCTCGGCTGACTCACAAACTTGTGCTCCTCTGCAGAAATGAAAGCTCCCTGATTTCAGCCCTCAAGACACTGCTGTTCTTCACTATCCTGATGGTGACGATGCCGATCGGACTGTACTTCGCATCAAAGGCCTACATCTTTGAGGGTAAAGTTGGTCTCACTGCATTGGATTTGTCGGCAGGGCAATGGGATGTTTATTCTGTTTCACTCATTTAGGAGAAAGGATGGTGCCACAAAGCGCCTCTTCACCTGGTCTTAAGTCAAAAAGCGTTGCATAGTAACCAAAGCTTGTCTGATACTGATATTGGAGAGTAAAAACAATACAATTGCGATGAATCAGCAGATATTAGTTTTTTTTTAACGCAGCTATGAAAGATAACCTTAATAAACGCTGCAGTCATATTTGTTTTATTTTTTTTCTGTAATAGAGGCTGTAAATATGCCAACATATGTGAAAGATCTGTGAAAATATGGGCCAGGCTCCGATAGTAACCGTCCCTAAAAGATGGGTTGCAGTATTCCTCCTTTCACTGATGAAAAATCTCAATATTTAGATAAACCAACCCAGTGGGAATGGTTTAATTGTGGCCAATTACATATCTAAATAATATCTGCGACTTTATCACCTTTCCTGGAGTCCAGGTCTGGCATTGAGCAGTCCTGCTCATTGGTTTATGATATTGCCCTCAATGACTTAATACAACCAGAAATATCAAGGGGTTAGGTAGTGCAGTATAAACAGTTTACAAAACCTTAAGATAATGATCATATCGCCAACCCATACTCTTATTTTTCTAAGGAGCATTAAAACAAGTTTAAACTATAAGTCAATGAAAGTTGCCTACTGATTAAGTTTCAGATGAAAAATGATCTAGACACCCCCGCACCGCTGGCACTGTCATGGCTGTTAACTGGTCTCCTCCTCCTCCCAGGTTCCTTGAAGATGTCAAGCTCTGACAGCTACTTCTATGCAGCTATTGTTGCAGTGCTCGCCGTGCATGTGGTTTTGGCTTTGTTTGTTTATGTGGCCTGGAACGAAGGCACGCCTAAGGAGAAGGGCAAACACGATTAAGGCATGTCCTCCTCAGCTCATAAGACCGGAGGAGACGGACAGACGTGGGCATGGATCCACAGCCCCCCCCCCCCACCATGGGCTAAACACAGCACCATCTACCAACCAGACTGTTAGGGGATCTGGTTTTAGGCTTTAACCCGAGGTTAAAGTAAGACACTACTTTGTCATTCATTCCCTGCCACGGGGGAGTGGAGGCTGTTGGGTGTGTTTTTTTTCACCAGCTGCAGCAGCCCACTTTGTGTTCTCCGAACATGTTACTTTTGTTGACAGAGGACGGCCCCTACTTTTAAGAGGCTTTGTTATAAGCTGCCATTTGGCTAAGTCCCTTCACAGTAACATCTTGGGCTTTGGATGATGTGTGCACACACATGCACACTGTACGTACATGTATTGTGTATGTATTTGATCCCAAAAGGCTCTACATCCATTCTGTGAGTTTGTGCAACTGAAGTGATCATTCTGTCCTCAATTTTCAGTTTGTATCTGCATACATTCAGTGATGACCCTTCAATACAACAAACTCAAAATGAGCTTAATCATCATGCCACATTTTGGATTAAAATCTTCATATTTTGTCCTGAAAATAATCACTCATCTTTTTGTCCTTGTAAACAAGTGTTTTTTTCTTTCTGTTTTAAAGTGTCTGTGAACCGTTGCTCAGTGATACTTTGGAACTTGGAATTAGGAAATGATTGCAAGATCAAATTGTATTTAAAAGAATGCTTTGTATTGAAGATGTATGTGAAGTCGGTGCGATGCAAATGAGAATGTTGACTTGCTCATATAAAGTTGAACATTTTTAAAAGGCTTTTGTGCTATTTTTGTTTCATTACACACACAATGCAGATTGTGGACATGTCAAAAGTCCCCTTATACAATTTGCTATTGCTATTCCCTGTAAAGAATACAATACTCAAATGGTAGACATTTAGACAGCTATGTGTAGTGGTAGACATCTATTTTTATATAGGCTTCCTATATGCTACCTTCATAAATGTATAATACATATAAAACAAGCCGTCTTGTACTGAAAATGTTTGAAATTAAAAATTCAGTGACTTATGTAATAAAATCTTCGAGTTTTCATCTTTAACACGATGCCATGATAAAGTGTGGCATGAATTATTGTTTTTTAAATGAGTGATAAACAAGCTGTATCACACGGGGCAATGACTTCCTCTATCATCTGTTGTGTGAGACACGCCAAACCAAACCAAACAGTAAATACGTGTATTTACTTCTCAGGAATGTCCACTTAGTTTTCAAAATCACGTATGGGAGTGCGCAGTCTCTGTGGATAGTGTTTTATCCCACAAGCACATTCAGCTGTCACCACAGTAACAAGCCTGACATGCAATATCAAAATAATATGTAAACTATTAAAATGGATTACCTCTTTCGTCTTCGTCCAAAGCGGAATGCACATAAAGGCATTTCATTGTGATATATTATATTGTGTGCCCAGAAAAAAAAAATCAAGTCACCATAACAACACATGCTTTCTCGCAAGTCTGGTTCATAAGAGACCTTATTGGCTCCTGCAGAGTGTTTGTGCTGTCACATGGTGGCAGCAAACAGTCAGCGTGTTCCCACAGACAACACAACATGGAACCCAAGACAAGAACTGACAGATGCCAAGGCATAATGATGTTTTCTGCCTCAGAAACCATGTCAGCAGCTGATTTCCATTCATTTCCCTCTGTTGTCTGTGTGAGTCCCTTTTGAAAAGCGGTGCAGTGCAGCTCCCGCACTGTGTTCTGCAGAGTGTGGCGTTGGGGCTGTGCAGTCGGCATTGAGTTTAACAAGGCTGGTGTTGGTGATGAGGTGACAGGCCTGCAAGCAATCAGACTGATTCAGTCAGCAAACATCAGAAGCCCCCTTTTGGCTGATATTTCATAAGCTCACCCTTGCAGTGACGCAAAGTTGGTGCAAGGGCAGGCTTTGCTTCTGGCTCTTTGTCATTTATCACACATTAGCAGGTTGGGTGCATGGTGTCAGAGTGATGGAAAACAGGCCAGAGAGCGCAGAACACTAACTTGAGTCAAGGTTTAACTAAACACTTCAACAACGCCCCTTAATGATTTTATTCTTTGTGTCCTGCCTGTCCTAAAATGTAATCCACGTTCATATCTGACTCTCTGTACACAAACTGTATGTCCTAACTGAACAGATTAGACAGATAGATAGAAATGCACCATAATAACTGCTCACTATTCTATGTACTCAGCTATTTACCAGTAAGATGTGAGTTAAAACAGAAGTGGTATTACAAGATATAAGTGTCCCTCTCGCTCTCTCTCTCTCTGTGAACAGAATTTTCTTTGCCCAGCAGATACAACCTTCGAATGGGCGGCGTTTAAGTGTTTAAGTAAAAGTAAAGAGAGAGGGCAGTAGAGGACTGTGCTGCAGCTGGTGGAAAATAATATAAAGCAACCCACCACAGGGAGAAAACAAAGAAATGACACAATAACTCATCCGGACACATAAAATTACATCCACCATTACACATAACCATGGCAGTGCTTTATTGTGTTAGTCTGTGCTGTTACTTACTATGTAACTCTGCTCAGGTGCTTTTGGGAAGATAATTCCTGGCTTTAACACTGAAAACGGGTATCAATTATTTATACCAAACATGTAAAATATACATTTCAGAGTATATAGTCATTGTGCAGGTTTTTATAAAGATTTGCAGAAGTTGGAAAATGTCCTTAGCTGAAGCCCTACAATTAAAAATACTATACTACATATTTAAATATATCTTGGCCCAACTGTGTACTGTATATTGGTTGGGTTTTTTTAACATAGGATTATGCCACATTCTCTTTTGAGTGTTAGAGTTTGTAAAACAACTGAAAGGTAATTGGAAGGCTGTCACTTTTTTATATTACTGTAGCTTTCCTTTGTTTTTGACAGTTAAAATAAATAAACCTCTACCTCTAATGAGTAAAGTCAGCTAAATACGTATCCGCAACACACAACATTCAGACTCTTGAAGCAATAACATCTTCTTTACAGGGACTGTACTACAATTATTAGGGGGCATGGGGGATCAGAAGAGGGGGAGGGTTGTGTGTGTGTGTGTGTGTGTGTGTATGTGCTTTTATGTTTTTTTAATTACTTTATTAAGTGAGGGTAGTTCCAATCTTTTAGGGACAGTGCAGGGCGGTGCGTAATGATTGCACATGATCTGTCCAGAGAGCACGTAATTCATCACTATCCTACAGCATCACTTTATTCTCCTTCAAAATCAGAACTACGTCAAAGTAAAATGCGCCCAAATGTAAACGTGTCATATAAATAGAGGGTGACAGCTCTTGGCTCAAAAGTAGACATTGGCTGGGATATATTGCATCCTTTTGTTATGTTTGCCATCATTTTGGCAATTGCTAATTTCACTTCTGTTGTGCAACTTGGTGGCTAAGTGGAAATCATTATTGTATTAAGATCGTAAACTTTTTAATTAGGGTAAATCATTCGTGCGCTTTTAGTAAATAATAAAAAAGCTGTCATTGCGTGAAGTCATGGCGTATTTATATAAAAAAGGTTTTACACAATTAAAAGACTATTGTGTGGTTTAGTCAAACTAAAAACCTTTACATTACACTGCTCTGTATGGTACGCTAGTCTGATATTTATGTTCATATAACAGATTTAACTGTTTCAATATAATTTATTGAAATACGCTCTGTATCTCTGAAAATGTTCTACGCAGTATGTCTTCTGTAATGGCCCGGCCCTCTGATGCAACTACAATTTGAAATGTTGGCATTACACTAAAAGGATTTCGTTTCAAAGTGCTGGATATCCATCTGTTCGCACAACTCATATCTATTCACCTGTCAACATTTCAAAAACACATAACACCCTTTTCTCAAAGATGATCCCTTTATTATATTTTAAGATGATGTATGTCTTAAAATAACTTTAAATGTTTTATTTTCATTTGTAAAAGGTGTGACATTTTTGTAGAATCAGAGACTTTTCTGCTTTACGTACTGATTTATGGAGCCATACATTGCAAATAACACTCCTGAATGTTTTGCCTGGGAGATCTGAAACATATTGTTTCTGGCACCGCAACACACTAAAGTTGAAAGAGCAGTATGCCCGGACTACACTCAATCATTTTTCAACACGTCAAAAAACTACAGAGAGTCATTTATTTGTTCAGAAATTCTACTCCTTTGGCTTTTACATTTTGATACAAGTAAAAAATCCATTTGTTCTTCCCTTGACACATCACTGAGAGAAAATCATCAAGTTATCAAAGGCAAGAGGGCGCTTCCTCGCCATGAGAACGCCACAGTGTGTCATTCATTTCAAGGTTTCCATTCCAGGGGTGCCTGTGCGCCGTGCCTTCCTGGCACAGATGGGTGTAAGATGTGCGTGTGTGGGATACGCAGACAGCAAAGACTTTACACATGACATGTTTATTCCCGTTCAAGCATGTCGGTTTTTAACAGGTTGAAATCTTTGTGTGTAGATGCTGATGACTCAAACTACACCCAGTAGATTCTAATTTCAGAGTGCTTCAAAAGAAAACACACTGTATGTTGGAGCTACTGTGTATAGAAATCTGAATATTACCAATATTATCGTTTCTACTCCTGTGCTTGATTTATTTGTTTCAGGAATATGAAATAATAGTTGCAACATGTGCTCCAGTGAAGCGGTTCCCCCTTTTTCCAGATAAAGACTTGAGATCATAAATGCGCCGCTAACTTTGCAAATTTAAGACAGATTTATTTCAAGCAGTTTTACAAATATGGTTGTCACCAAGTGCTTTGCAGAAAACAAATGACACAAACGGAGCTATAAACAAGGATAAACAAAACAATGTGCTTATAATTATGTGCTTGCTGGCTGTCGCTATAAAAAGAGAGTTCAAATGTGGGAACTCTTGACTCCAGTGCAATTTCTTTTGAGGCGCGTCCTGGAATTACGTACAGTATTCTTCGTGTCCAATGTGTTGTCAGGTGTTGCACAACTTTTCACTTCAAGTCTCAACAAGTGAACTATGCTAGGTGGTGACCTCAAAACAGTTTAGGGAAGTTAAATTTAACTATTCTCCCTATCTGATTTCCTCAAAGGAGGTCAGGCCAGCGCTGAACCAGTTTCTGCCCTGGATTCTGTTGACAAACCTTTACACGTGGAGTTGCATCTTGGCTTCATTCATCACGCACTGGAAATAAAAATACGCTGACTGTAAAACCTGAGCGGACAGTACTTTTTGTTGATTTTGTTAGATTCTCAGTGATAATACTGAATAGTGGAAGGAGTCATACCTTACACTTAGATCAGTTAAAGACCAAACAATACTAAAACACTGACTTAATATATGGTGTCGACACAAATGGTGTTCCATACACCATTAATGCTGCAGTCTAATGTGAAATCCAATTAAGTTATTTAAGTTTTTGAAATGTCCTTGTCTTCACACATTATTGTACAACTGCAGCCTCTCCGTGTGCCCTATAATCATCACTCCGTTCTAAGCTGGAATGAGGCAAACCTGTGCCATCTTAAAGGGGAGTCAGTTCGGCTTGCAAACCACATACGATCCCCTCACCGCAATTTAAGGCCCCTCAGAGAAACATAAACCTCCTCATATCTTCAGATCGTCTATTCTAGTCTTGTTGCGGCTGGGCCTGGCCTGCGTAGGTGACCCAGGGGCTGATTCTGCTCCCTTCTTTTCTTTCAGGTCACATTCCTCTGGCTTGCTGCTCCTCCTTTCCACCGCCAAGTTGTCCTTATTCTGTTTGTAGGCCGCCTTGCTGTGGTAGGGGTGCAAGGACGACTCTGTGCCGTCAGACAGAGAGGCGAGGTTGTAGCTGGGTACGGGCGGGTAGGCCGGCTGCACTTGGTGGAAGTAGTCATCAAAACTCGGTGCAAATGGCACCGCGGCCTCGCTGGGATCCTTGGAGATACTCTCAGCGGACTGTTCACCTCTCCTGCAGGTGATGCCCTGGCGGCACTTGGTGAAGCCCAGGTGGTAGATCTCAATGAGGTTGAGCAACAGAGACACGCTGGCCACTCCCAGCATGAAGATGATGAAGATGGTTTTCTCTGTGGGACGGGATATGTAGCAGTTTACTACATTGGGGCAGGGCGGTCTGTCGCATGTGTACATGGGCTTCAGCTCAAAGCCGTACAAGAGGTATTGAGCCACAATGAAGCCCACCTCAAACAGCGTTTTAAAGACCACATTAAAGACATATGTGCGCAACAGCGCCCCCTGCAGGCGCACTCGGCCCTTAGTGTCCCTCACCAGAGACTTTTTGTGCTTAGCGTCCACAATAAGGGCTTGCTTGTCTGAATGATGTGCATTCTCCTTCTCCTTGTGCTTGTCCTCCATTCGCACTAGGTGGAGGATGTGTCCCAGGTAGATCAACGTAGGCGTGGACACAAAGATGATCTGCAGCACCCAAAAGCGGACGTGGGAGATGGGGAAAGTGATGTCATAGCACACGTTCTCGCAACCGGGCTGCTTGGTGTCGCAGGTGAAGCCCGACTGCTCGTCGCCCCACACCTTCTCCGTCGCAGCACTCAGGATCAGGATGCGGAAGATGAACAGGACGGTGAGCCACACCTTCCCCACCACAGTGGAGTGCTCCTGGGCTTTTTCAAGAAGCTTTCCCAGCAGGTTCCAGTCCCCCATGGCTGTGCGAGCTCAGATCTGGGACTGGGGGCACAAAGACAGTTTCTCAGCTTGATTTGTGACACATTTGTCTACAAAGAAAACACATGAAATAACTAAAGTAAAACTAATCCAGAGGTCAAAGTAAGCTTCAGTGTTCTTGATGACTACAAATTCTCTAAGACGTTCTTACCAAGTTCAGTAGAGCTCAAACCAAATTAATGTCCAGGGTGCCAAGCTGCTAACCAAGTGTGCAACTGGGGGATTCTGCTGCTGAGCAGGTAGTGGTCTTTTCCACGTGGACGCATGCAGGATTATATTTACTTGGAGGGTATATATTTGGCAAGCGTGGACAGGGGGGGGAAGGCATGTTCCAGTCATGATTCTGCGGCTCCTGGCCTTCACGGCCCGAGCCACAGAAACATGATCCACATGAGGTGAAATCAAACACCAGGCAGATGTGGTGCGAATTAGAAACAGTTGAGTAATGTCGGTACTGTCAGCTCCTGTAACACATTGTTATAAATATATTCTACTTCTGATGGATGCACTGCACAGTAGCAGGACAGCACATTCAGGGAATGCTACAGTGAGGGAAAATTATTTCTGATGGCCGCTGAATGTGACAGGTGAGCCACCACTAACAAATCAAGACTTTCAACAACTGTAAACTGTCATTTAAAGCAAATGTGTTCTTTCACCGTTAAACCCCTCGAACTATGTAAACCCCCGAGACAAAATATAATATGGTGAACATTATTAGAAAAAAATAAAGAAGTGGTTCTCCTAGCATTGATCTGTAAACAAGTCTTTGGCCACAACATGCAAGTAAGCTGTCTAACTTTAACTTTAAACAAACTAATAATCACAAAGAAGTCTTGACAAACTTGACAAACTCACCTCGTCAGCTCATACATCCCCTGTGGTGAAGCCCTGCACGTCTTTGGGGGTCCATGAGGCCGCCTGCTTTGCTGAAAGGCCTCAGTGCAAAGCTGATCTTCGGGCCCCCAGCAATGCCCTTTAATGGACAGAAAACGTGGACTTCTGCTAGCCACAACCTCTGTTCCACACCAACAAACACACCGACTCAGTCTTCGGTTTTCAAATACAGGCTCGGGCAGGAATCAGGATCCAGGCCTCGGGGTCTTCCACTGAACATAACCTGCTGGACGCACACTCAACCATGTCCGGCCTGCTCGCACTCGATCCCCCCCTCCCCTCCCCGTGGTTAAATTTGGCGCAGGGTACACTCTCTAATGTAAACTATTAAAACCCCTCTACTTGCTTGTTAGTGAGTGACACGGCAACTGGCCAATGACGTGGTCTGCTAAGTCTGTCTGGCCACAAGTGCTTCTGGGGTCTAAATATAGCACGAGGGTCTCTCCTATCATGGGGGGCATGATTTGGAGATGAGTAGCCGTTTGCATCCTCAAGTTACAAACAGCGGTGACAGGAGGGACGTAACGTTCAGTTCCAACAAATCAGTGATCAAATAAGCCCCAATCGTAAGTATTAAATTGGAAAACACTTTATAGAATTTCTAAGGTAACTGTAGGTCCACCTTTTTGAAATGTGTGCGTTTGCTAAAGAACATCAAATAATGTAAAATTATCAGGCAGTTTATTTCTTTATATTACATAATGTACACATATAGTTCCAACCCATATTATATATGAACTGGATTGTTTACCCGGATGCCTGGATTTAGGCATAAACATCAACGCCAGGGCTAATGTGCGAGCGCCACAATATTTTATAGTTGATAACTTTATATTAGAACAGTTGCATAAACAGGCACCAGAATACGGGATCCTTGCATTTTCAGGACCAGAGAGACACTGAATAACACTATGCAGAGTAATATTAAGGGAAGCAAGTGCAACTGTCAGGCAGTGATGGGTCTCTGAGGTTGACCTACTCTTTAACAAACATGTTTCTGAAACAACAAAAATCAATCACCTCAAACTGAAGTTTCAGTTAAGTAAGTAGGCAGATGTACAAATCCAAACACATATATATACAGTACTGGGATTTGCAATATTGTAAAAAGTGACCCAGCAGACAAGTGAAGATGGAATATGAATGAATGAATTATTGTAATATTGACATTTCATCAGTTGAATATCATGCGGCATCTTCACCAGTGCCTCCATTGCTGTTAGTGAATCTGGCCTGGACAGACTCCAGGACGAAGCTTCACTGACAGGTCACAGTAAACACGCTTGGTCTGCGCATCATTCTGACTACTCTGTTAAGTGATCATGTATTATTAATAGTTTACAGTAGTAAAGATATGCGCGTGGAAAAATTGTTTTCAAATTAATTTTTTTAATCACCTGTGAAACAATAGTATCCAGTGACAGTCGTCCTTATCTGGACAGTAATTTAAAAGCTTTCTTTGGTTTTCTAGCACCAACTGTTAGAATATTCCCATAGCAGTGTGCCATAATGGTTCCATAATAATTGCAGCTCTCTGCACAAAGTTTAGCAAAAATCAAATAAGTAAGACTAATCAACTCTAAGCATCCCGTTGCTTAAAGGGCTGTTACTGACATTTAATGGCATTTATGCACATAAATGAGCTTTTCCTCCATTACGTAGCTGCGACTCAGACTGGAATAAAATGTGGTACATAAACAATATTGTTCATGTAAATAAAAAAGTTACATTTCAGTCCAGCATTTTAGTCTCTACAATAACCTTCACTTCTTATAAAAAAGGACCATACCAGTCTTTTTGCTTTATATTACTACAGAGCATATTCCAAAGATTCTAATTTGTTTGTTTAATGATTTCGTTCCATCCGAAGAGCTGCCGATTTCCTTTAATTGAAATTTCTTTACGCCTTCATGTAACAACTCTTAAATAGGCGAACCATCCATTTTTGTGTCAAACCTCCATTGTTGTTGTGTGATAAAGCAGCCGATTGGTGCATTTATGTGCTGGTGGGAAACATAGATCCAAGAATACCGTTATGTGATATTATTTATGATCATCATTATTTAAATTCATGTTATCTTTTTCAAACCAATGTTTCCTTGATGGGCATGATTTTCATACATCATAGCTCGTAAATACAGCGGTGTGGCAGTTGCAGGATTCTCAAACAAATCTTTAATTTGGACTGTAGTTTCAAGCAACAATGAAGTTTGACAAAATTGAATGAGGGTTTGATGCGCTCGCAGGCATAATTTTCTTTGGTTCAAAAAATGATGCGCCATGGCGAGTTGCTGCCCATTCTGTTTTCAAATGAAACCACTAAAATCTAACAAATTAATTCAAGATTTGGCAAATTGTTGACGCCGACTACGTTCGATTTATAGCAAATCGCCTAACACATGCAAATAAAACCCGACTGGTATGGTCCCGTAACCTTCAGTACGGTCTCCAAATAGTTAAGATGAGTTCCGACAGCAACTAATACTTGTGTCAGTAAAACCGATAAAGGAAAAACAGATGAATCAATCAGCGATTGACTGAATAATAAATAAATAAATGGTCTGAACATGTATGCTGACAATGATCAAATATACACTATATGTGACATTTATGCAGCGCAACATGCTCCATGGACATGTGATTACTGTCAACTAGCTTAAAGGGAGCAGGACAGGCACAGTCTCAGAAAGCAGAACACCTTTCACTCTTCTCAGTCGGGCTCTTTTTGGTCACAGTGAACTTAGACTTGAGAGACTGGTCTGCTATCAGCTGATTGATTTCGTTTTGCCTGTAAGAAGACAATCTTTGACTTATCCAAGCTTCTTTGGACTCGTCCTCAGAGCCTCCGCAGCACCGTTTGCAGGCCCTGCCAATGAGGTATATCACCTCAGCCAGGTTAAGCAGCACACACACCCCAGACACTGCCAGCATGAACACAGTGAATATGGTCTTTTCTGTCGGTCTGGACACAAAACAGTCCACTGTGTTGGGGCATGGGTATGAGTCACACTTTACCAACCGCACCATCTTAAAGTCAGGATAGATCAAGTAGAAGATGTAGAGAAATGCCACCTCGAAGATGATTCTGAAAATGATACTGATCATGTACGTCCACCACAGAGCTCCGGTGATCTGGAACTTCTGGTTCTTGATGTGTTCCAGCTCCTTGGGGCTGCAGCGGCCCGTCCTCTTCAGGATCTTCTTGCTGATGTGGCGTCGGTGGGCCACATGCATGGCCACCAGCAGGGCGGGGGTAGAGACCAGGATGAGCTGGAGCGCCCACAGGCGGATGTGTGAGATGGGGAAGAACTGGTCGTAACAGACGCTGTTGCAGCCAGGCTGCTGGGTGTTGCAGATAAAGCTGGACTTCTCATCTCCCCAAACACTCTCGGCAGCAACCACCAGGACCATGATACGGAAGATGAAGATGACGGAGAGCCAAACGCGTCCGATGCCCGTAGAGTGCCTGTTTACGCCGCTGATCACGCCATAAAAGGTCCCCCAGTTCATTTTCGACTCCAGGTCTGCAAAAAATAAAGGTTGCATTTTCAGTCAAGGCTACATGGAAGTAGGCTATATATCTAGCTTGAGGTTAACTGTTATAGCCATATTATTAATATATAACAAAGGAATTTTATCTTTATTCATCAAGAAGCCTCCAAGGAAAGGTAAAATAACCAAATTTCTCAACAAAAAAAAACCCATGCACCATTTATTTAGCCCTTCGCATTGAACAAAAGCTACACATTTGTAGCAATTAATCAATAGCTTATAGTTATTGTTGTCCACAACTGTTCATTAGTTAACATTAGTTTTTAGAGGTTTACCAGGGTCAGCCCGCAGTGCAAGCAGAGTAAGCAGCGCCGGGTCCAAAGATGACCATCTTGAGATGTGGCCAGCAACAAGCTGGGTTTGGCAGAGTGAGGGACAACAGAAAAGAATTGCCAAGTCGCAAGTTGGCCGTATAAAAAGCAGGGGTGATGGCCTACCACCGCACACCGTCACAAGACGCAACGGGACGAAGCCAATTGCGAAACATTTGCCATGCCACGTGATTTCCTCACCCTGTATTAATACTGTACTCCCAAACTGACCTACAGCCCAGTTGCAGACAGACTGCCAGCACATTTCTCCAAGGAACCAGCAAGACATTCATCTCGATTTTTTTTTATGACAAGTGAGAGGCCTCTATTGTTTGTCAGAAAGGCTACAGACAGACTTGACCAGATTTGCCTCTTTCAAAGCTTATTCATTTAAATATTACTACTGTTAAGGGGTAATGATAATTTAAAACATCATGGCAAGTTTTTGTCAAGTCAGAGGCAATGGGGAATGTCAGCCATCACTTACATAAAATCTGATCTTATTCCACACTGAATGTTAGTATAAAAGAGGATTAAATGATAGAACATGTATTTTACCTTCAGTTGTGTTGGTACACAAAAATGTGTACAAAGCAGGAAGAAATTAATTTAAATATTGTGTTTTTTAGCGAGCCGAAAAAGGCTGGATTGAGAACACCATGCGTTTGAAAAATGCTAATCATTCCTCCGCCACTAGCCACTGCCCTGCACCGTAGCGGTCATATGCTCTTATATAAACTATTTACGTACAATGGGAGCCTTTATTGGGCTGCAACAAGACTCTTTAGAATTCAGATCAAACGCCTCGATTTCCGCCTACCCCGGGCAAAAGGAGGAATCTGTGTGGACACAAAAGGCCTCAGCCTGCTACATTATTTATTGTGCTTGGCAGGGCAGGGAAGTGAAGGAAGCTTTGGACCCGAGTCACTAACAGGTCTGCAGAAAACACACGAGCTGTACAACTAACGCAAACACTACCCGTCTTAATTTTACACACAAGATGTTTTTAAAACCAGTCCTCATTTGTTCCAAGCTGGGTTTTGTAACCTAACCACTTCACAAATGTATATGCTTCAACACTAAATTAGGCAGATGTCATTATGGACATGAAATTAAATTAACTTAAAATTGTTTTGTGACAGGTTCTTATGTTACTGATTTTTTGTCCTAAACTACTTTTCATCAATAATTACTTTGTATATAATAATTTTACGTAGTTTCCTAATTTATAAACACATGATACACTGTATGGAAAATGTCAAGCTTACGTCACAGTTAATGTTTATGCCATCTGCTATAAAGCTCAAGCATGCATATGACTGAGATATTGGTTCATCATGTGAACAATCTTTTATACAACAGGGGATGCAAACTCAATCCATGTAATCTCAGATGCTGTATCACTTCAAGTCAGAGGATTGTGTCTCTGTAGGCTTCCATTTACCACTATCAGCTGAGATTGCAGTGGGTTCCGGTCAAACGCCTACCTATAACAGTAGAAACAATAATTTACAGTAACAACAAACTGAACGCAAATATAAACACAATGTAGTCATTTGTCGTGTACTATCAGATGACCTACAGCAGCTCACTGCGCTGTGAGCATTTCTGCGTCACTTGTGACAAATGTAGTGGGAGCGTTTGGGTGGTCTGGTAATTCTTTGAATGAACTAAACCTCATTTATATTCACTCTATACCAGACACACTACAATACAGAGACATGGGGCACACAATTGTGAATAAATTTTATTATAAAAGCAGATTATATATATATATATATATATACATACATATATATATATATATATATATATATACACACACACACACACACACACACACACACACACACAGATAGATATATATAGACACACACACACGTGCGTTAACAGCAACTGCCATTTTACAAGACAACATGGCTCTAATTATTATCAATGGAAAGTGAAACACAAAATGAAATAAGATGGACCTACTGTATGTGGCATACAGACAAATCAAGTATCACTTAATAGAGGGCAGGTAATCTGACTGAACTGGCACAGTCTAGTGGCTGGAATAACCAGAACTGATACATGCTACTAAATGTGTACAAACCCAGTCAATGCAAATACAAAATGACACCAACTCCCTAAATACAATCAACCTCTCTGTTCACTTCTTCCTCTGAATATAGCACGAGATGAGGTATTTCTCCCACTCGAAGTCCTGCTTCCTCATTTGAAGGTGAATAGTGCCTATAAAGCAAAACACAAGCATCTGAGTGAAAATGAGAGTGGTGGCACTGTGAAAGACTTTGAATGAGAAGGAGTGCTGCTCTGGTCATACATAGGCTATACTGCCACCTACTGTAGATGCACTACTTGGGGTAAACAATTTCTGAACTGCAACTCTACTTTCCTCTTTTCATGTGACCGTCATTCTTCAGTTTGTTATGTTTTGCATGTCCATTCTGGGCCAGTCTCAGAGACAGTGGTGCACCCCTCCTACAGTGAAGATAATGCAGTTTACTGTTACTTCTTAATTCAACAAAATACATAATTTGTACTATGGTAGCTGAGAAATATAAAAAAAGGAACACTTGTTGTAGAAACAATTTTGAATGAGTCAATAAATCTTAGTGATTTTATCAGCTATTTCCCCATTTACAATTGTGTTCTTTCTAAACTTAAAATTCACAATTAACTGTTTCATTCTTAAGTACCTCATGGCTCCGAGCTTTCCCTTTTCCAAGAACAGCTCAACTGTGGGCCCCTGTGGGTAAAGTCTGGCATAGAGGGTCCTGTTGTGCACCATTGCTTGGAACCAGCCTACTGCCTCCTCAGTCCAATCGCTCCTATTCACAGGCGTCACCTAGGGGGTAGGAAACAGACAAAAAATACCATGAACTGAGATAATTCATTTCCTTTATCGCTAAGCAATAGATAAGACTGTGACTAATCATGTGGACTAATGCCAGTGCTGTAACAGAGCCTCCACTCGCACAGCAGAGCAGTGTGTTAACCATTTCCGTGTATGTAAATCTTGAGAGAGGCAATCTGCACGCCTGCCGCTGAAATCTTGTCGATCAGCAGGCACTTTATATGTTACTCTACATTCATGTGAAACATTATGAACCCAACGTTACATTCGCCAGTGAGACCCGTAGAGCCTGGAGTGGTAGGACGGCAACTTCTGGGCTCATCTCCTTGATGTTCAACAGTGACAGGCAGGCAGTGTCCCCGTGGTCCAGCCTCTGCACCTCCACCTTGATGGACATCTCACTCCCAGCATCATCAGTGGCATTTCTATCTGACATCCAAAAAGACAGAGGCATGACAGGTTAAGCTGAAAGCGCATGTAAGGAATTCCCAAGTGGCTACAGGCGAGCCAAGTGACACTGCTACCACCTAGAGGTATGCGTTTGCAAAACCATTCCAATACACTAAACTGGACCCACCTCCACTAACTCCACATATCTTCGTCACCTGAGCCCTGCACCATTGTTCTTGCTTAGGGAACCAACCCATTACTCGGGATCCAATGTGTGGAATGCAGTTCTGCTCAGCATATGAACTACTGGCTTTCCAGCTGCTACAAATGAGAAAAAAATAATGACAACCAGAAACATGTGGATTATTGAAAAAGCAAAAAAAAAAAAAAAAAAAAACAATCTACAAAGAAAGCAGTAATGAACAAAAAGGATAAGAGTCTCTTTAAGTTCTGTTAATGTGATCAGAGAATCAGTGAGGGTTAAGGAAAGTTGAGAAAAAGCAGACAAGAGATTAGAATCCATGCTGAACGACTTACTCTGTGACAAGGGCCTGCAGCTTCATGATGGCGTCTGCATGCTGGATGTAGAAGTTGCCTGGGCTGACAACATGAGACACCACAACTTCCGTCTCTTCAAACCTCCAGGCCTGGAACTCAGGAATTGTAAAACGGTTGTTTGCTGGTGTTTTAGCACCAGCAGAATTGCTCTCCTGTGCAGGTTCTGTGCACTGGAGAGTTTGGGTTTCACAGTTAATGTTTACACAGACGTTCGCCAGCTGAGCCGTTATATTTCTGCTGTTATTTTCCAAGGGACTCACTTCTGCATCCCCCTGTCTGACCTCTGTGATGTCTCCAAAATCCCACAATTCAGTCTTGGTTGCAATCACACATGTGTAGGTGAGAACGCCATTTGCTCCTACTCTTTTTACTCTGAAGACTGGAACTTGGTTTTCACTGTCCACGCTCAACGTTTTCGGGCCTAGCGCATTGATCAGATCATCTGTCATATGTCTGAATTGGCAGCTTTGGGTTTTGATGGAAGGCGACGTCAACTGTGGCAGTCTATTAATGTACTTACTTTTCTTCCGCTCGAGGACAGTGACCTCCAGTGAACCCATGTTTTTAGCTTTTTCTCTGAGGAAGTGAAGCAGCTGAGAGGATGTTTGTTTTTGGTGTTGCACCTGGACAAGTTCCTCACATCCCCAGCTCATTAGCGGTGTTATTTTCATTGGTTTAGGGTTACTGAACTCTGGGAGTATGGCTTGTATAGGAGGCAGCAGTAGTGGTGGCCTATCTGTGTTAATCTTGGGACTCTGAACAATGACGGGTGGAAGCGCCACAGCATCGGATGGGTATTCCTCCTCATAAACAACAGCATGTTCTTCAGCCATTAATTGAGAAGATGAGCTTGTGGTTGCAACGGCGCTGTTGTAGGTGGACGAGATGCTGCAAATCATGTGATCTTGCTGGACCACTGCAGGCTGGGAGGTGAGGAAATGTTTCAACTGCTGAAGGGACAGCGTGGCTCCAAGTACCTGAACTGCTTTGGCTATGGAGCTCGCCATGAGCGAGTTCTGCAACATGGGCCCAAACTTGAGAACATCTGTCATTAGGATCCTTTTGTCTTTGAGTGGCTGAAGTTGGTTTGTTCCCACTCTATTTTTGACACCGACGTGTGGCTCTGTGAAGATGAGAAAAGCAGAAAGAGACAGTGTTTTGTTAACAAAGTAGCACTGAAAATCCTTTCCCAAAATCACACACACTGGACAAGGCATTTACATTATATCAAGAAATTTGGTACATATTTCTTACACATGGAAACGGCATCAGCAATATCACATTAGCATGGTATGATTTTACTCTACTTACCAACTGCAAGGTCCTTTAATAAAGACGAGAGCTTGTCAAAGGCTTCACATTTTTTATCCAAAGCCGTTGCGAGATCACAGAACACACTAGTGGGAAAAGATGACTTCAAGAAACCATGAACCTCTTCATAAGCCTGAGAGAAAAGTCAAACAAGTGAGCGATAGATGCTAATATTTTCAAGGACTGGTGATCAAGCCCCTAAATTTGGTGGCCAAAGTACATTTTTGGTGGCAAAAAAATTAGAAAATAATGTTAAAACAATCCAGAAAAGGCCATTTAAGACAAATTAATACAGCCTTCCTTAACTATTACCCTCCAATAAATGAAAATATATTTGAAGTTATTTGTAATCATATGGTACATATGTTCTCAGTTCAGTTTCGCGTTTGTTTTTTGCTGTTTATGCAAAAATAGAAGTAACAATTTAGTGTCGTGCTTCTTAGATGACAGACAGAAAACCAACCACTGCCAATTGTGCTTATCAATTGACAACTTACCAGAAAATTTGCCAAACATTAACAATTACATGCGATTTTAATTTTTAATTCCAAGTAAAAAAAAAACTAAAACAATAATGTAGCTAGTTAGCTGAGGTTAGCAGACGGTGTGACCATGTTGCTAAGTGTGCTAGCTGGCTAACGTTAACTAGCTACATTGATCATGAGAACCCTGACAGTGTCACGGTGTGTTAACATGGCGTTACCTTGTTGGTGAGGTTCAGAAGTTGTTGGTCAAGTGTGTTCCGGGCATTTTCCAGTAAAAACAGTTTGTAAGTTATCAGCACTTTCTGGGCGATTATGGAGGGCCGCGGCTGGCGGCTCACAACCTGCTGCTGAGGAGTCATGGTCGTCTGGCAGCGCTGCTCCTGGAGCCCGGGCTCCGACTGCACGTCTGGCGGCTAACGTTAGCTAGCCAGCTAGCTAGCTGGCCGGCCGGCCAATTAACTATAAATGGCAATTAACTTGTTAGAAATTGCCAGCTTTGAGGGGCACTCTTTCGCAGCTTCAGGTTTCTCCCGGAGGCTTATCAAAGTGCAGACGCCTTTTCGTGTACTTCTCGCCGATTTTTCCTTCCAGCCGCGGTCTCTTCTCCTTCAGCCACCGGCAGCGTCCGCCATGTTGAAAACCCTGCTCTGCGTTCGCGTGTGAAACAGTGCCGCGATTTGAAGGAAACTAACGTCGTAACTTCAGCCGCAGTTGGTGTCCTGCTCGGTCTTCGACTTCTCTGTACAGTAACAGCATGTGCAGTATGTGCCAGCACCCAGTGAGGCAGAGACTGAACATAAGAAAACTATAATTCCAGGTTTTAAGCAGAAAACAGAACACGAAACAGCTGGAAGGTGTGACAGTAACTTTGTCAAGGGGTGGCTTCACAGTAGACGTGATAAAACAGAGAACAGAATGGGTTTTACCCTAACTAAAGCAAGATATGTGCAACATTAATAATAATGTATTTGAGTTACATTTGAGGAACACGATATCACTGACGTCAGACACTTGGAAGGATGTGGTGTACTGGAAAACACAGTTAGTCTAGAGGGAGAGACTGACAGTGATACAAGCTTTTAATACTTTCTCCAATGTGCTAACAAACAAGCTGCTGCCGATGTCTAAATACCAGCTACCATTAAGTAGAAGAATGAATACAATTTGCTACTTGCATTCCTATGGTTTCACACCTAATACTATCCACACAGTGTTCTTTTCTTCCAGTGTTCTTTGCATGAACTTGTCAAGCTGCTACTTGATCTAGCATCTAAATCTTGTGGGTGGGGCAACAAAGACATTTCCTACAGTTATATTGCTCAAGAGCCAGATTGATAGGCACCCTGGCTCTTATTACACTAATGCTCTGTTCAGTGGACAAAGTGGTAATGTGCATTAGAATTGCAAAATGGCACTTTTGCATCGGTTTAAAGGAGAAGGATGTGTCAATTACAGGATATCCTCCTGCAACAGATGTTTCTCTCTAGTGTACTCTGAATTACTTGAGATTGTAATAAATGTTTTGGGATTTTTGATATATTTTCATTTTAGATTTTACAGCTTTTGCTTATGTCTCGCCAGACAGTCAACTCACCTCGTTGTCCGTGGATTAGCAAATTCAAAATTTGTTCATGTGTTGTTAATTGAACCTCATTTGAATGAGTATGCGCTTCATTAAGGGGTCTTCTCTTCTGAAAAGTAGTGGATCCAAATTCAATTCAGGTTTATTGAGTGAGAATGCAACACAGAAATGCACAAACCTCAGTGTTTTATTTTGCAGTTATAGAAATGTCAAATTCATATTCTAAAATGAAGACTGCCAACATGTTCTGGTTATTAGGTACAGCGTGTTTATTATGTACAGTATAACTGTTGCTACATTTGATAAAAGTCTCCCAGGGTCAGAGCCACATAAAGTACACATTACAAAACACAAGCAGCATCATGCAGATGGTGACATATATTTTAATGGACCTTGAATACACACACCATCAAGCTCTTTTTACGTAGAATATGTATGTTGATCAAGAAACTCCAAGTTCTCTTACTGGCGTTGTGTTCAATTGTTCTGGAGTTCCATCCAGATTCTGGGAATGTTGTGCAATGCCGCACAGACGTCATAAAATTTTGATCCAAGGTTACAATTTTAATCGCAAACAACCATTTCACAATGAAGGATGCCCAAAAATTCTCCGCCTGATTAGTGAATTTGGCACGCGCTGTAATCAAACAGCTTGGGAGTTGATACAGCCAATTTCAAACACAACATTTTGGCTGCACCGGTCACACAGTGTGATGCATGTCTTACAGACTAATGTGCAGGAGAGTCGTAAAAGAAAGCCAGAAAGGAAATCAGAATAGGATCACGTGTCAGACGAAAAATAACTTAATGCATTTTATGAATTAAAAGTCTGTTAGTTTTTACAGTCTCAGCAGCAATTAAGCCCCACTTCTGTTTATAGCAAAATGAGTCATGCAAGATGAAACTCAACGGAAGTATGCTTCAGTTACTGTATTACTCTCCAGCTGAGTGTATTTGGTTTTGCTTACTGCGTGTAACCCATATGCATAGAACAATGTACAAAAGAAACCAATTACAATAGATTTTGGATATCTCACACTATGAATGATCCCTGTGTGCAACACACTTTCCTGGTAAATATGATGAGCACTGTTAATATCACAGTTCCAAATAAAACAATTACGATCATTTGACCAAAGTGAATTTCCTGTGATTTCCTATGAAATAAACAATACGCTGAAGGGTTTTTCAGATACCCAGTCAGCACAATGCTTCTATCACTTTCGAAGCATGCAGCGTCACTGATATCAGGCAGGTTTATCTTCAACTCATGGAGGACTGTCAGCCACTTACTGTCACAGCAGTTAAAATAATTTCCACTAATATACATATGATTAAGGTGAACAGATAAAGCAAGGATCAATGAATGGTTTAAAGACAAAAAATTATTATTTCTTATGTCGATTTCTCTCAGAGGAGAGCAGCTCAAACCGCTGGGTATCATGTCTAGATGGTTGTTTGATATGTTCAGCTGAGTTAATGCTGGCATGCAGGGTAAAGGCAGGTCAGAGCTGGTCATGTTTATTTCACTGGCAATCAAGGACTGAAGAGTCTTTTGCACACCTTCTAATGCACCCACTTGCATTACCATATGTGAATTTCCTGCAAGGTTCAGAGAAACCAAAGAGGTTTGTTGAAATGTGTTTGGGTGAAGCATTTTTATGTTGTTTTCTTTAAGGTTGAGGTGTTTAAGAGTCCTTAAGTGCCCAAACACAATACAGGATGTGTTGAGATTCATGTGCTGTGTTGATTGAGAGCTTTGCAAAAGGTCCATAGAAGCACACGGCTGCACAGAATTGTCTTGTAGGTCTAATGTTTCTATTTGCGTGAGCGCATTGAGAAACAGCGGGGAAATAAATGCAAGGCCATTGCTTTGCAGGTCGAGGTACTTTAAGGAGGGAAAGAAAAGATGGCGCCGGTATCCTGATTCATTATCATTTCTAATATTCCACGTGATGTTTTGCAGGCAGTTGTAACTGAAATTCACAGTCTCTAACCACGAGAGAAGGCTCAAAGTTTCTAATGGGAATGACCTGAAGTGGTTATAGCTCAGGTCAATGTGAATCAGTGGCATCAGCCTCCAGTTTGAGTGTAGGACATTTCTTCTAACTGTTCTCTCACTTATAATGTCATTATAAAGAGCATTGGCCTCTGTCACCATCGTAGCCTCTGAATTTAAGGCACCAACCAAATTATTCTGCAAATAAAGATGCTTCAAATGGTTCATTTTTGGAACAATTGGGAAATAAAGGAGTTTGTTGTGACTCAGATCAAGGATTTCAAGCCTGTACATCTGGTCATCCTCACGCGTAACAAAGAACTCGATGGAATTACTGCTGAGATTCAGATGTTTAACTTGATGCAATTTAAAATCACAGATATATGCAAGGTTATTTTTGGCCAAGTTTAGCATCTCTAATTGGCTCAATGGTTCAAATGTCCCCTGTTCTATCACCGCTATCAGATTGTCATCGATAGTAATGGACCTCAAAGCTTCACTCTCTTTGAACATGTTGTGTGAAAGTCTTGTTAAAGCATTACCCGTCATCTTAAGCTGATGAAGAGAAGATTTGTTTCGGAGGTACAGTTCCACAGCATCATCCCTCAAATAGTTGATTGATACATCCAAACTCTTCAGTCCACTGATGGATTGGAGGGCTTTGCTGTTACTGCCAAGGTTGTTGTTCAGAGCATTTCTGGACAAATTCAACTCTTCAAGTCGAGCCAGGTTTTCAAAAGCCCCTTCGGAGATGAGATCCAGCTGGTTGGAGCTCAGGTCCAGCTGCTCCAAGTATGGCAAAGCAAGAGTGTGCAACTGTCTGATGAAGTTATTGGACAGGTCCAGTCTTCGAAGCCTTATATCCAAATCCAGAGGGACAGAGTAGAGATTTTGGTTGCTCCAGGACTGCTCCTTGAAATGAAAGGAACATTAAGCACAATCAATGAGAGAGTCATGGAAACCAGAGTCAAACAACCTTAGCAGTTTTAACAGCTCAACGGCACTAAACATAATGTTCTTAAAAAAAAATCAATTGCAACGATAACATTTTTCAATAAGCATTTAGGTTACTGATCTTGAGCCTACCTTTGGCTCATGATATGTCAGTCCAGTTATACAGAGGTCATGGCTGAGTGACCAGAGTAGTAGGAGATGGGAGAACATATGTTTGACCATTCTCCCTCTGCTGCTGCCTCTGCTGCTGTTAAACTGTACCGCTACTGTTGTCAGAGCTCATATACACACTTACACACCCTCTTATAGCCATGCTTCATGAAAAAAAAGGGGAGAGAGAAAACAGCTGTGGACACCAGATAGGCATGGGTACTATATTTAGACAATAAATGTTCGGCCGCTGATATATCAGTGTGTATTAAGAAAACTTCAGAGGACCTTTTGATTTGGGTAAAAACAGCTTTTTAGACAAATGTGGTCAAATTTATGTTTAATGTAACCAATTATACAAACGCATACATTGAAAATTAGTTACGAACAGAAATACCAATTGAGACTTTATTTGTAATAAAGGCATATTATCCCATTTATAACAACATTCATTGTATCATCATATATTAAAGTATTTACAGTGTTCAGGAGTCTGTGTCCACCAGGAAAACACCTAATGAGCGATATAAAAATATACCTTTGTTTGTTCCTGACATAGTCTTAGGAAAACGGAAACCACTCTAAAATAGACGAGAGGAACAAATAAACAGGCAGCGTGGAGGTGGAGCTGGAGGGAAGGCATAAATAGACACGCTAAAATAGACTGATGACAGGAGGTGGTAGCACACATAAACAATGTTAGGACACAGGCCCAGGTGGACTACCTGAAAGATAGACTTTAATGGTAAATGATTTTAAAAATAGTCGTCATCAAAAAAAAATAAAATATATATATATATATACAGTATATATATAAATGAGATAGACAGTTCATTTAAAAAGTTCATCATGCATTTTCCTGAGATCAGTGACAGTTTTCCTGCTGCTGTCACTCAGCCCTTTATCAGCAATCCCCTCACACAGCTCAGTGTCAGTTTCTTACATCCTGCAACAACGAGCTACGGAGTTAACCGGCAGTGTTTCAGTTTAGCTGTATGACGCCAAAAAAGGTTGAGTCCGCGTCCATAGAGATGAGAGCTTGGGGCCTGCACGGTATCACCAATTCTAGCTCGTCGTCTTGATGCAGCCGCACTATGCCTAGGACAGAGGACGCGTGGAAGAAGGCATCAGAGGAGACACAAGATAGGTGACAAATAAAAAAAAAAACTGACATAATATTTCCTGGCATGGCAACCACGAGCAGCTTCAGTGCTCCTTGGCATAGACGTTACAAGGCTCTGGAGGGATGAGCACCATTCTTACAAAAGACATGCCCTCATTTGGTCTTAAAAAGTTAAAGGAATAGTTCAACATTTTGTGAAATACACAGAAATACACTTTGTTGCAGTTGGAAGAGAAGATTGATACCACTCTCACGCTCTCAGCAGCAGTCTGTTAGCTCAGCTTAGCACAAAGAGTGGGAACAGAGGGAAACAAGCAAACAAAATCCTCATAACAGCACTTCTAAAACTCACAAAATTAACACATCACATCTCATTTGTTTAATCCGTACAAAAGCCGAAGTGTACAATTGATATGTAGTGGTTTAGAGGGTTCCAGAAGCTGTCTGGCAACCTCAGGGTGACAATGACACTCCAACAATCCCTACTCTGTCAAGAAATTGTCTGTCCAGGCAACCGAGGGTTGTTTTTACACTTAGGTTTTTGTAGGAAATGAAAAAACAAAGTGATTAAGTGCTGGGAGGTGGATTTTGTTTATGTGTTGGTCTTTGGACAGAGCCACGCTAGCTAGTCTGTGTGCTAAGCTAAGCTAAGCTAAGCTAAGCTAAGCTAAGCAAAGCTAAGCAAAGCATCGGCTGGCTGTAGCATTATATTTACTGTGCAGACACAAGAGTGGTTTCAACCTTTTCCTGTATCTCTTTGACAAAGAGGCGAATAAAGCTTATTTCTGAAAAACCTGGAGCTAATTCTTTAAGCGGCCACACTGACCTGCAGTGTAGCATGTGTTGGCAGGAGTTGCATCAGGCATCTCTTGCAGGCAACGCAAGAGCTCTGTCAAGGTCGTCCCTGTTTTACTGGAACCCCAACTTTGAATGGTGTGACCCATAACTGTGCTCCGGCTTTTGAACAAAACCTGTGAATTAAGCAGAACATTAGCGGAATAGATGGAACAAATCAGCTGTAATTTCAACTTAGTTATGCTTGAGTTACAGTGACACAATACTTGTCCAAACACCAAGTAATAACCATCTTCTTGGACAACAATTCTGTTTTCCTTTTGTGAAATTGCAGTTCCTTGCTGCGCAGAAACAGTCCAAGGGATCACCGTTATATTTCCTGTGGGAGAAGGCAAGAAACACTTATTCAAAATAATGGCATACGGTGCAATGCTGAAGCCAAGGACATGAATATAGTTTTACCTCTTGTGTCTGGCTGTTTGTTAGTGTTAGCTGTTAACTGCAGGAATGATGTTGGAGCTGGTAAGAGGGGGAGATAAACATAATACTTTAATTTGATTAACTTAGCATATGCTGTTTATGATACCAGATTAGACCATAACAAACGGACACATTTTCAGTTCTCAGTTCTACCTCTGCAACTGCCCTGTTCCCGTTTTTCTCTCCTAGATATCTTCAGAGAACGCTGAGCTTTTTGCAAAGTACTTGGCTCCATGTCCTGAGAGAAAACAAAGCATTAAGAGAAAGTGTATTATTGTAGCGCTATCTGAATACTCACTAACGGCATAAATCTCAGTAGTACATTGTCCAAGATGACTCCATCCAGCATAATTAATGACATACCTCCCTTGTTTTAGACATCTTGGCCATTTTCCCATTGACTCCCTCAGAACGTGGCTGATTGAATTGTAGAATTATGTCCCCTTGGAGTTTGCGAAAATCATTTTCTAAGACACTGGCTCTGTGCAGCAGGAAAATACTAAGACAAAACATGAATGCTGTTAGAGATAATAAAGCATTGTATAGCATTGCGAGACTAGAGACTGACTGGACGTCCTCGGGTTTCTGAAATGGGTGAGGTCACACATCACTTAACCCCGGAAACCTAAATGTTCAGTTTCAAAATGAGTTTCTAAATGAGGAACTATGTTCTCTCTGCCTCTCAAGATGGAACTCATTTAGATTGCATGAAGATTACACATTTCCCGTGCATTGTGAAACTTGTAGTCAAGGTAAGACATTTTATTAAAGACTACGACCTCAAAGAACATCATTTGTTCTCGTCAGTGCTCGTGCCAGCAGAGTCCAGTATGAAAGATGTTTTAACCTTTTAAATCAATAACACCCGCTGCACAAACACAAAAGACAGACAAATGCGTTTAGACAGAAAATGAAACATTTTAATCCATCAATCAACTCCATTTACAAAAGTATATCCCATTTTATATACAATATGTACAGAGACGTATAAACAACTATCATTTTTCCACATGGATTCATTCATACGGTAACTAAACAATAGCACTGTAACAAGACATATCACTGATATTCTGCAGGGATGCTGTAGTGCAAATGTGCGCAAAATATATAGTGCTGTTGCTTTGTGAATACCTTATAACTCCAGTTCTATTGGATTTTTTTCAGCTTTGCACAGATACCTTTATACTTGCTTTGAACATTTATATGATCTTTTAGTCATTTCTTTTTTATAAACCAGGGGCATATGGAGCTTTAAACACCTTGTTAAACCACTTACTAATAACTGTTAATATGATTAAATTAATTAAAAAGGCCAAGTATACAAACCGCAAATAAAACATTTTGAATATCTGGTGTTTTTTTTGGAGATACGAGATTATCATTCAACAGCACTTAAAAATATGTAAATATTAAGTATATGTCAGCGCAGTGTCCTTCCTTGTTATAAAGAGAGATGCCGTCTGTGTTGACACAAATGGTGACTATAAATAGAAACTTTAGTTTGATGAGGACATTTGGCTCAAGCCTGATCTCTTTGCACAGAATCAATGTGAGGGGGAGCATAGCAGTCTTTGTTGTCCTTTTTAATACACAGCTGTGAAAGTGAACAAAAGTCACCCAGGGCCTTCCTCAATTTTAATAAGTCTCCTCTAAACAGGTGCAAGACTTGGGCTAGAAGTTGCTTGCTACTGATTGTGAGCAACTTTCTATTTCAGTAGGGGGCTTGTGTTTTGTGTAGTTATCAGTTCTGTCCAGCAGATGGAGCCTCTCCAAGTCTGACACTTCCCAGGAAGGTGGTGTGGTTGGTCATACTGATGAGCGTGTCCTCATACACTATGCGTATGGAGATCCTCTGGCCGGCGCGGAGCAGGCTCACCCCAGCCGTGTAGCAGGTGTTGAACTTGCGCTGGCCCGTCTCGATGCTGCAGGTGCAGCGGAGGAGCGGGTTGGAGTCCACCATCACCTCATAGCTGGCAATGTCGGTGAAGTTGAGGTAGTACACCTAGTGGAAAGGGGAGACATAAAATTCACAGAAGACTGAGAGGGGTACTCAAAACAAGACCACATGATATTTAAGAGTGTATTTAAAGCTGAAACAGCTGGAAAATCAGAGTAGCCAACAAGGGTTTGAGTTATAGATGTTCACATTTAGCCACACGGAGAGGGAAAAAGAAATATGTCTTGTATGGATAAGCAAAGCAAGCAGGTTTTAAAGCTTAACTACAGAACAACTGCCAGTTCTTTTGACTTTGAACTGTAAATTATAAGAGTTACGTCAAGGACCGTACTCACTTCTACCTGACTATATATGAAGTAGACGCCATCCAGCAGCACCTCTAGCTCTCCAGAGCGAGGGTGCATTTTAAACACACGGTGATGGATGAACACCATCTTCCAGTTCCTAAGGATGCCTTCAGACAGATCTAAACATGTCACAAACAAACAAGCAAACAGTCAACATAAACAGCTATCAGCGGTGTTTAACTGCAACCAGAGCTCAGCAATGACTATATATATATAAACCCGCTAATGATGCTTACACTCCTTTTAGACAGACAAAGTGATGCAGGATAAGCTGGATCTGCTAGCATGCGAGGCTTCTGCTCTTGACTTGAGATAACACAGGTCTGACTACATACATATTGGCATGACATGGATTCAGCGTGTTGATTGTTTTGCGTCAAACACAGCAGTGCAACTACAACTGAGAATAGACAGAAAACCCACCTTCTCTCACTTGGATGGTTGTCTCCTGCCCTTGCAAATGAACTACTTCAGGCTGAAAAACAAAAAAGAGCTCTGGTGACTTTATCTGTATACGCAGTCGAGCAAGGGAACGGCGGCTTCGTCAGGGATTTTGTGTGGGATAAAATTCAATTTCAAAATCGGCGACACTTTACCTGGATTTCCTTTGTTTTTGTCTTATCTGGAACCCCTGCAACAATAAGAGAGAGACGCAATAACTTTCTGGCCTTCAACACTGCTGGGGAACAATGAAGAGATGATGATTAAAACAAAGCAAACACTGACATTGTTTCAAGATAGATCACTGCTATCCCACACTATGTTTGACATCCAGCATCAGAAAGTCTCACTGTGAATGCAATGAGTTCATCGAATTTAACAGCTTGAGCCCCCTTCTAGTGTGGGAACGTGTCTACATGCGGGAAAGTACTGTAATCTAAGAACAAATCTCCCAACCCATGGGTGTTTTCCAGTCCTCTGGCTTGAGTCTTGTGCTTGATGCTATCATGCAATTTCAATTTTTCTATAAGTTTTATACCTGCTGGACCTTGCGTGCCCGGAGGTCCCTGTGGCCCGGGGGGTCCAGGGGGTCCTGCAGGCCCCACAGCGTTGCTTCCTGGAATACCGGGGATTCCAGGGATGCCCGGTGGCCCCTGTGGGCCCGGGGGCCCAGGGGGACCAGGGGGGCCCGGCACAGCCCTTTTTTTCCCTGTAACGAGAGAACGCAAAATGATTGGCAAACTAAAAAACTGAGCTGGTTAATCTTTTTAAGAATTTCATTTATATTGGCCGAAATCACAAATTTGCCTCCAAGGGCTTTACAATCTGTACGGCAACTGTTCTGATATGATGAAATGTGAGGATCCAGAAATAATGTCCCCGACAGAAATGCTGGAAGCATGTCACTTTAAGCCAACACGGTTATTGGATTTTGGACGACATCTTTAGGATACTTCCAGAGTGTAGGCAGCAGGTAGCAGTCTCATCAATGACCAGGACGGCTGAAATTTAGGCTGAATTATGTATTACCTTTTTTCTTCTCTTTCCTTCTTTCCTTTCCAGTCGATTCTGTCAGAAACAAAAACAGTGTGATCAAGCTTGAAATGGCCTCCTGAACAATTATCCTCTCCGATAACGTCTCCAGTATCCAGCTCATTCGGTGTAGGTATCCTAAATGGGCTAAAATAACAGATTCAGATGTTCGGCACTGAACACTGGAGTGGAGGTATGTCAGTCTGTGGTATCTTCTAGTGTAGTAATTTGTAAGTGTGGTTTCACCTCCTCTGTATGAACAAGTGCCTTAAGCATTCACAGGCAGTGGAACTGGAGAAGATCATTAGAGAGATACTTTATCCTGCCAAAATCCTTTTCTTTGAATTAAGCCCAGATGGAGAATGCAGATGAAAGTGTGTGTACATGTGTGCGCGGGTGTTTGTGTGCCTTTTACAACCATGTGTAAGTGTGTGCGTGCATGGATGTTGGTGGGGCATCTATGTCAGCGCTTGAAAGACAAAATGCACTTAGTGTGCATCTGCGTGTGTTTGAGTGTATGCTCTGTGCGCAGCTGAAGAATCCTTTTCAAAAAGCCGTCTCGCTGCTCTTGTGTTTACCATGTCATTACAACTACAAAGGCCATTTAACCTTAAAACCTCACAGTTTGAGTCCCACTCTAACATATGGCCAGTGTTTCTCCTCTGGCTAAATGACTGGATGCATCCGCATAGATTTCTCTTAACGAGCAGCCCTATCTGGAATCTGGTGCCCGTTAGGAGTGCCCAGAACACACACACACACACACGTGCAAACACAGGACACACACACACACACACACACACACACACATCTAAGGCTGAGATTACAAAAGCCTTTGTCTGTGCACTGAGAGCAGAGGAAAGACCTGGGAATGATTAGTGTTTAGAGGCTTGGGACTTTACTGATTTATGTAGAAAGTCTCAAAGGTGAGTTTTTTCTTCTAATTTAAACACAATCACTAAACTCCCCCCCCCCCAAGTATTCAGTGTCACGCCACAGACATTGGAATGCCTTGTGATCATGCTGCACTTGTTGCTCTCAGACATGAAACTTCAAAGGCATCGCTTTTTTATTTGCATAGCTCACATTCTAAACAAAAAACTACAAAAGCAAATTCAGACATATTGGCCATATGGTTTTCTGTGAGGCTATTGATTACGATAAATCAATTCGGTGGAATTAATGAAAGCCATCAAAGTCTCAGATGATAAACTCTTTCACAAAGGGGCCACCTGGTTCCTGAAACTGCATGTTCTACAAAGTGATTTTTAAGTTTTTGGTCTTATTTTCTGACGGTTCAGACCTGTTGCATTCCAAAGTCTAGAGCTGCTCAGTTGACTGATACAAAAAAGATATTTCGGGGACCTGCTATTATTTCGAGAGGGGAAACCGACGCGGGCTCCGCTGTCTGTTTCAAATTGGTGAAACCCTCCCAAACTCCTTGTTGTCCTTGTTTGCTATCCAAGTAATAATCAATCCCATTCCATTTAATCTCTTGCTCTATAAACTCTGCAACAGTATGTGGTGGAGCTGCTTTGTTAAGTAAGCCCGAAGCAGCAAAAAAAAATAAAAACAAAAATCAATTCCACAAAAAGTGAGAAACCATTATCAAACTGTTTTCAAAATTTAAGAGCCTTAATCGCATCAAAAGCCTGTTATTTACACTGTACAGAATCCCCCTCCAAACAAACAAGAGTTACAGAAACCATTGCTCAACGGGCCGCCACGCCGTTGCCAAGTGCATATCCAGAAAACAGACTGACGCAGGTGCACCACAGAGCAATGGTTTGTGGGTTGTCTTGTCATTGCATGTACTGAATTGGGAGTTTGAGCCTGAGAAATACAGAGGGGAGAAGACCTGGGAGACCAATTGTCAGCACACAACTTCTGTAGCAGGTTCTGTGTGACAAAAGACCCAGCAGTAGCAAGTGACGATAAATCCAGAACAACATGCCTGTTTCGGGCTGCTTGCCGGGACTCCTTTTCGATCGTTGAGTTATGCCCCTGTTATCCTCCGTGGCGTGGAAGTCACCATTTCTGTGCAGTAACCTCTCCTGGTGAAGAACAAAAGAAAGTATTAATATGGGCGACGCATATAGGAGAACATTCAAAAGAGGGCTGCTGCTGCTTTATATACAGAGGCTCCCCGCAGAACATTAACACCAGCCAGGACCACCATATTAGTTCCGTGAAGCAGACAAAAGGATTGTGAGTGATACAAGGTTTTGAGAGCGAAACCCATGTTACAAGTGGCCTTTCTATTCTTGGGGTATAATGTTTGCACAGAGACAACTTGGGACATTTGAAAAGATGTGAGACACTGTCAGCCAGCACATTCACTTGTGGCCAAGTCATTGTCTGTCCCATTGGGGCTGTAACCCATCCTGTAACTCAAGTCACTTTTGTCTGTGTTTCTGCCGTTTGAGACAGTCACCTGGACACGACTGCTCTAAAATTCACCTTTTTATACAAAAGGAGGACATGAATTGTGGTTAATCTGAGAGCAATACCCATTCAGATGGCACCTGGTCCCAGCCCTATTCAGAGGAACCATGAATAAGCGAAAAAAAAAAAACTGAGTCAAAGAAAAGGATCTGATGTAGCTGGTCTGAGCTCATCCCTAAAAACAGGAAACGCTATGCTACAGTGGTGGGGTGTTCCCATGGGCGAGTGAGTGGTGGGACAAACCACATGCCTGTGTTCTTATGTGACTGGCTCTGGTCGACCTACATTCACATGAACTCTGTAGGATGTGCTGACCTCACGGTAACACACTCAAGACGTGACCGGCTTCGTGCTAAGGACACGCAGTTTATATAAAATAAAAAAAAAACGCAGATTGTTCAAAGTCGCCTTCAGTTTGAACAGTCAGTTTGTGATCACATATTTGGAGGATTCCCAGAATTCGATAGACAAAGAAACGCAGCACTGGAAACACAGCAAGACCACCCAAAGCCTTCTTGTCGTTGAGATTGCTTTCGGTCACACTTTGGAGTGTCAGCATAAATAATGGTACGAGCGCGAGATTAAGGATCTCAGTGGCTGAGGACAGACCAGACAACTTGTATTTGTGCTGGACATCTGCTTGGAATTTGGATAACCGACATCTCCAAAGCAGTGACACATGCGACACCTTAGCATGGATCAAAAGATAATAAATAATAATGGGTCATTTATTCTTACTGCTGGGAGTGAATCAGACAAGCTCACTGACAAACACTTCAACCTCTTCTTTTCCCCCCATGAGGGCCTATCCCAGTTGGGTACAAGATGACACAGTTCGTGTTTCTGTGACGCTCAAGTAGACGTAGTTGTTAAACCCCGGCGGCGAGAAATCTCCTTCTCCTGAAAGCAGCGTGAACTCCCGTTGCCTCTTTGTGTGGTTTTCAAGCAGGGCCAACTGAAAGACCATACGAAGGCAGACAAGAAAAGTTATGTTTCGAGTTTCTTCTTTACCTCGTCTCAGATGTGGGAACCCCCCCCCCGTGGTGAGGGATGAGCTGTATCATGTCGAACACCCATCGCTGGCTGCATTGGGAAAGCTCAAAGTGGTTTAAGTCTACATCCCTGACCAGCTGCCAGCCATGTCTGACCTTACAAGCACGGGAATTCCAGCCTGATGGAGGAGTATGTGTTGGAACGGTTTACCGACGCACAGACCTCCAGATGTCCCCGCGAGCAGCGACGTTTGCTGTTCATTTGGTGTGCAGGTGTCTCCACATCTCCTCTGCAGCTGTTGGCATATAGGGGGCTTTTACCTCTCAAAGGACTCTGGGTGTATGTTCAGGCATATGGCATTACACTTTCGTCTGTTCTGACAGCCAAACATGATTCAACAGCCAATTTCTGGCCCAGGATTAAGCTCCAGCAGAACGACAAAAAACAAACAAGCAATGTGCTAGGCTACTACAAAAGTGGTGCGGCGGGTGTTGTAGATGAAGGCAACAAAGTGATCTGGGAACAAAAAAAAAAAAGGTTATTCCACTAGAACACTATGAGAAATGGGGTTGTGTCCTTGTTTGCTTCATTTCACTTCATTACAACATTTACAGCCTTCAAAGGCACGCAGAGTTACAGTAAATCAGGATGACAACGTGTTGGTATGTATGCCAAGTGCCAACTATTGAGTAAACCATTCTTTTTTCAGCACAAGGGGGAAAATGCTATTAATTATAGGGCTTTCAAATCTTCAAAGTGTTGAGGGGGGGGGGGGTGTGCTGTTGTGCGCAGAGGACGTGATTCCCTGTTGCTCCGTGAGGATATGACTAAAATTCAGTCACCCCAGGGATGTGTAATTTTGTGATCGCAAGACGTCTTCTTGCCCTATTAGCACTTACTATTACAACGGCTTGTGTTTCTACCCATTACTTCACTTATACTACCGAGATTCCCTGACAGTCACAACTTTCCAAGCTGCTCATGTGAATAAAATGCTACGGCGTGGGGGGTTTCCTGACCAATACTGTCTGCTAGCTCACATTTCTCCACAAATAGAGACATTCTGATTCCAGATTGCCTCTAAATCTTGGACAAGCAGTGAAAATGAGTCGCTCGACTGCGGTTGGGAACGTGAGGTTACAAAGTTGAGGAGGTGAAACGCAGGGCTGGTGGCTGTGGGTGCCAGATGCAGACTGGGTGCCCCATCACTGCTGTATAGGCATTACTAACCTGAATAGCGTGCACACTGCTGAGAATTGAAGGGTCATAATACTCCTGTGATTCGCACTGCTGGACAGAACAATGACGGCGTGTTTTCTTCTTAAATGTCATACAAAAAGGAGTGTCCTTACCTCAGCCGGTATCAGACACTACTCTCTCGAAGGACATGTGTTTTAAACCATAACTTGGGTAATTTAATAACAGCATTCATAGACTGTCATCTAAAAAAGCTGTGGAGCTCAACCTAAGGGAAATGTTGCCTGTCAGCAGCCAATCACAGTTCGGATTGTTGCAACACTGCTGGCAAAGTGGCTTCTAGATGAATGTTGTGAATGCCTTGAGAATTTATTATTTTGGTAGATGTTTGTGACTCTGGGCCTAATCTTTACTGGGCGTCTACGCCATCTGTCTGTCAGGGCAATTCAGTCTCATATGGAAAGGTTTGCAGCCTCCTCTTGCCTTGTGTCCATACTGATTAGATCCCGATATGGGGGCTTGCTATATCTGCACATATGATACTGCTGTTTTAACTAATCATGCACTGGTCACAATTAAAGTAGATGTGGGTGACAGCCCACCCCGGCGCCCCAGAGCTTGTATGCGGCGGAGGACTGTGTGTCCCATCAAACTGACTTTTTTAATAGCCGTTAACTAGACTCCAGATGTTTCAGCATCTGTTCTCTGTGAGACTTTGAAGGCATACATCAGAGGAGAAAATTATTTCATATAATGGTTATAAGAAAAATGTTAGGCTCAAGAATAAAACGCTATCTGAACTAACACAATTAAATATTCTATGAATTGACTTTTATTTATGTTTTTATTAGGCTACGTTTCACTCACTGAGGTCAGGTGAATGGGGGTCAGGCTGGCTGTGAGTGACACTCTTATTCAGTAATGCACTGCATCGCACTCTTCAGACCTAAGAGCTACACACACCTGGGAGGGGCTTTTTACTGTTGGGAACTGCGCAGATCTGCTGGACAGCTGGGATTTACTGCCTTGCTCAAGGGCATACCAACTGTGACTGTTGAGGGGAAGGCTGTTTGTTCACTTCCCAGGCCCACATCATAAATGACCAGATCATCTGCTCTCATTAAGAAGCAACTAGGTGGATCTGGAAAAGTGCGAGATGATAAGTGGCACGTAATTTTTAAAGTGCATGCCAGAAATGCGTGTGTGCGTTTCTCCGATGAAGATCCCACCAAACCGTTTCCATTCTTCCCGATGCTTTTATTGAACAGTTCCCCTGTTACAGTGAGTATTATTGCTGAGGAAAGGGCTATAAACCTTTCAAGTGCCAGTTTAGACTGCAAAAACATATTGTTTCTATTTCTTTACATCTGAGGAAAGTGATAGCAGAACAGTTTATAGATATCCTGACAGAGATAGATGGGCTCAGTTTGTGTTATATTGTTACAAATTTGGTTTGATAGCATTTACTGCTTTGCCTTATATCACCCAACAACCCAAGTTACACGCCGTCCCTCCTCTGATCAAAGACTTGTAGTATTACAGTTTATATAGAGCCCTGATTCTTATCTGGGAGTTACAGCCACTATCACTTTCTTCAGATCAGGTGTGTACCTATAAATTCTGCCCAATTTCAGAACCAGATTCCTGGCCTTAATAGGTCCACTTGAGTGAAAGACTGTAAAAGAAGTGACAAGTGGTGGCTGAAGTAGAACAAGTAGACAAAAAATGGGATGAAAATACATTCAAACTTAAAACTGCATGACAAAGTCAAATGTAATATTATTAGGTTAAAACAAAGTCTGCTGCCAGAATAAACAGCACGGCCTGTTCTTCTAAAACACTTACAGCCGAAGCCCGATACAAAGACAACACCTTTGTTTCTTTCCAGGAGAACTCCTTAACACTCATGTACATGCCATGTTCCAATTTGTTTACCCCCCCCCACCCATCAAAAGAACCTTTATCCTCCCTCATACCATCGTCTCAGCTGAGCAAATGTTCTCTTTCCATTCTGTTTTAGACTCAAGAAGCGGCTAAACAAGAGAATTATGCCAAGAAATGTCTCGACTCCCATTGTGTGCACTGTTTACCAAAGTTGATTTATGCTCGACACTGACCGGCCAAGTTGAAAACCATCTGACGGGCACTAAATTTGGTGTGCAAAGCTGTTATTACATGATGAGAAGCCGCACTGCTTGTCTTTTTCAAAATGCATCTCAGCCACAACGCGGACCAAGTCCATCTGACCAGAGGTTGGACATCGATACACTGGCAGGATGCAGTATAATGACAAAGCCTGTGAACTCCGTGAGCGTTATGCTACATGTACTGTATATCTTTGTGGTGCGCTTGTTTGTTCCTATACCTGATTACTTTTGCTTTTCTTTGTTTTCTAGGAAGACCTTTAACGTTCCGTCACACTTGTCTGTATACCTGCACATCACTTTGAATTTAATTGATGCTGCCTAAGTGTCTTTGATGAAGACTTGTGTGAAAAATCCAATAAACAATTTTTAGCTCTACAAAAAGAGACTGTTCAAAGGAAATGCCTGAAAAGCTAACAAGTGCGGTCGCTGCGTCCAAATGCCACATGCTCCTGTTTCTCCAACTATGTAAACTGTGGGATATGTAATCAGAGTTGTTTAATGCAGACATCTGGCAAGGACAGCATCACAGCGCTGTTAAATATTTACAGCTGGGCCACAGTCTTTCACCTCATGAAGTGTCACCATCTGGGTTGAATACCAGGCCCATCTCGCTCGGCTTTAACCGGGGAAACCATACTAAAATAAGCTTAGCATAGGAAACGCTGATGAATAGGCTGAGCTTCCCACTTGTGAAAAGGAAAATGTTGTAGGGCAAACACCAATACCAGCAATTGATCCGTATAATCTGTCCCAAAGAGAAAGAAATGCCTCCATCCTGAATAACTCGGAATTCCTGCGGGTGACTATCAAGTTGGCCGTTCTGCACAATGAACTGTCCGGCCAATGTCCCATGCAGAGGATCATTTTATCGGCGAAAACACACAACCGGTGACATATGAGCCAACTGAGCAAGCGAAGCAAAGTTGACACTCTTGGTCCCTTTGTACTGATGAAATTAGTGAGTGTGTGGTGGTGGTGGGGGTGGATGTTGACAACACAATGAACATTCAATCAGCCCGCTGCCAGAAAAGAAAACACATGTGAGATGAGGCTGGCTCAGCTCCAAGTACCAACTGCCCCATCTCAGTCCTGATGAATTTACACCAGCCCTGGGGCTTTGCACCTGCTGGTGATCCAGTTAATTTTCCGTCCACCTGCTCCAGCACACTGGCTGACCCCTCTCTGGGAATCCAGCTGGGCAGGCTGCCTAAACTGTGAGCATCGACCTCTGTCTGCCCAGGGGGCGTCCTGGGAACAAGACAAATTGGGTTCAAAAGTGGTTTGGATTGAGGAAAAGATAAAATGCCATTTCTGTCATTGTATTTGATTGCGTGTGTGCCGTTTCTTGTTCCACGAAGGCAACACCGAGATGCCTCCCTGCAGATGTGTTTACCTGAACCGGAGACTGTTGGCCAGGTGACAGACGCGAAGCTTATACCTTCGTGCATCTTTTGTCCAGGAGGCTGAATCACGCACACGGGAGCGCTGATTCACAACATATTCGCCTGGAAACGGAGCTGGCAAAGCGTCGCTGACAGGCTACTGTAAAAGAAGTTGCCCAGAAACATGCCATGACAGAGCACAGAACCTGACACCGCGGTGCGGGAACCGGAGGACTGAGCGGAGGTGAACGAACACGAACGCGAGGAATGGCAACAATGTCGTCCCCGGTGAGCCGCTGCGGCTCGTTGTAGATTTACATTGTCTTTTTTTTTTTTTTATAAATACAGTCTCTTTAAAATAAATAAATAAATAAATACATAAAATGTCCTTACCTCATGACCCTCTGCGCCGCGGCTGCTGCCGGGGTCCAGTCGCGGGTGGCCGGGCGAGAGCGCCGCCGCCGGGTCAGCCGGGTCGCTGCCCGCAAGTGTCAACATGGCGTCCCGCTTCTGGTGGATAATCTCCCTCTTGACTTCGGACCGCAGGTCCAGGTAGCAGACGAGGGTGACGGCGTGCAGACACAGCGACAGCAGGAATAATCCCAGGAAGACGACGCTGCCGCTCCGACTCCGGCACTTCTTGCTGCACGTGCAGGGAGCTGCCCTGGGCATCACTTTGTCCGGGAAATCCTCCGCGCGTGAACCGTCGCATGCCATTGTCGGACAGAGCGCGAGCCAGAATGCTCTTTATCTCGGCATAATCCGCCCGTTTGTCTCGCGCGGGCCGCGGCTGCTCATTGACGCGGGAGACTCATGGGTGCAGAGCGGCGGCGGCGGCGGCGGCGGGTCGGCGCAAACTTCTTCGAGTATCTGTAGTAACAATGGAGACCCGCCCACCTCTGCTGTGATTGGTCAGCGGCGGCTAGGAACTCGGGCAATCCGGGCCAGAGGTTGGCGGCTGGAGGCACCAGGTGCGGTGGTTGGGCGACACCTAACGGACAGAGCGAGCAGCCGCAGCGACAGCGATGTGACCGTTCCCGTGTTTCTCTCTGGTTTTGTTGTTCACAGCGTCCTGTGATTATTACACGGCACTTTGAGGCAGGAGAGCACATTTCGTGACCGTCCTCCATTATTCGCTTCCCGTTATGTGAGTGTGATTCGGGAGGGGTGGTCACTGATGTAATGTATGTTGTTTATGCCTGCGTCTTGGGCTTTGGACATACTGTATTTTTCAGAGTGCACTTTGTTTGGTTATGTGGGTGGCACATGGGTGGTGGCGCATGAAGTGGTGGTCCTTTCGTGAAGAACCGATTCAAAACCCTGGTAAATATTGCCCAGTGTTGTTACTGAAGAAGAAAAGGCGGTTGATGATTTCATCGTATCATCAAAGAGTGGGAAAGTATTGCAAATTATATTGTTAAAACAGGCTACACATTATACAGTTATATTTAATTACATCTGGACCCTGTCGGGCTGAACAGTATGATACCAGGCCTGGAAGGGAGTCAATGTCACAATGAGGTCAGCGCCACGCTGTGTACACAACACCATCAAATACTCTAAACACGTGTCACTCAGTCGCACTTGGGGAACAGTTTGACATTTATGTTACCAAAAAGCCAGCTGAGGACAATGCTTTAACAAGATTGAATGTGGTACTGCGGTTTCTACATTTTCAACATCTAAAGCAGACCTTAGCTGGGTTCTTTTCAGATGCAGACACTTTGATCTCTGAAGCAAGGAGCCAGAGGTAGCCTGTGGTTCCGTCCTTGAGATGATGAAACCAGTGCACTGAGCGGGGCTGAAGACTTGGGGGCTTGATGGATCACCAGCTTAGATTAGTTTTCAGGCAAGTGCCACAAAACATCTGTCTTCATTTCTCTGGGACACAACCTGACATTTGAGTGCACTTGACCTACAGAGAGGTACACTTTTTCACAATATGATCTAACCTCTGACAGACACTGAACAATGGCTGGTTTTCACCTCGTATTGTGGAAGGAAATAATGGAGAAGAATGACTTTTGGAGATCAGCATATGGGTATTTCATCACCGTGAAATGTTTTCAGCATGAAGCTGATCACTGAAAGAAGGGGAGAACTCATTGCTATATTTCTCGGGGTTGATTCTGCTATTACTGTCGCAGCCTATTTCTCCTCAGCACAACCAGTTTCGTTCCTCCAACTCATCTGCAGAAAAAAGTGATTCTTGTCAGCTGCCACTGAAGGGCAGCATTGCCAAGCCATAAATCAATAACACTACATGCCAGTGTCCTGATGAACTTGAACTTAAAACAGCTTCACATTGGGTGAATAATTGCATTTAAATAACATCCTATTTTTATATTCTGTTTGTATTTCTTTATAAAGCTTTTCTGTGGACTATTCATCATGTATTAGGCATCCTCCTCCTGTCTCTCCCGGGAAGCCATTTCTCCATTGTTAGAATATAAGATAGTGAAATCGAAGAGGGGAAGACATTCAAAGTAACCCTCATAAGGCCAGTGACTGAGGGCTCAGCCTAAGAATGTTTGCCACGCTTTTCATCCGAGCAGCAGGCACAATGACTTTGAGAAGCAGATCATTCAGGACTGGAATAGTTACTCACATGCATCTCCCGTGATTTCAACCCATTTTAAAAGTGATTTCAGGTTATTATATACAGTCTATGAGGAGTTGCTTCAGGCTGTTGACTCTATCAAATTTGATATAAAGTCATTGGTGAGTGTTTGTTTCCGTGGAAAGAGGAGGTCAGACGGCCCTGAGGTAAAGGTCAAACTCGACACAATTCCACTGTCGCCTCTGTATCTGCTGTCGTGTTTCAGATACCACAACTTTAAAGCCTGTGACAATTAAAACCAGTTATGTCGTGATTGTTTTTTTATTTTACTTTTTGGCATCAAAAAGAGGAGGAATAATTCTTATAACATCCCCGGGGCATCAATGCAGCGTTCATAAATGGTGTGCCACTCTATCCTCTCTGAGCTTATAACAAGATTTAGAGGCTTTCCCTGCCAGATGATGGAGTTTTGCAGGAGGAATGGGCTCTCTTATATACTCTTATATTTGACCGTGGAGTGGTGGGCTGAGGTGCATGGCTTCAACAAGCTGTTGGGAAATGATGATGATGATGGCTGCTTGGGCTCAACTAAAGAGGTGCCGTCTGTGCATTTGTCCTTTCTCCTACCCATTGATAAAAGAGCACAAATTACAATCGACTTTCAATTCATAAGGAATCACATATGAGCTAAAGCAATTCCTAGCTAATAGAATACTACCATTACATACTGTATTACAGCAAATTGTTGTAGACCTCTCCACCCTGTACATTAGCTTCCCAGGAGTCATTGTTTCTTCACCTTGAATAGTGGATGTGTAACCTTGGCTAATTGATAGGCTGTGCAATTTGATTTCCCACCTATAAATCTCCTGTACGTTGGGGCCATGTCTCCCATTTCCCCGAACAATGATTAATTCACTCTCATTGTGGGTGTCTGTCTTAAGAGTCCTTATCAAGATCACAGCGTGCTCACCCTCTGCCTGTCTTTTTGCACTGTGCTGCTTCTGTGCCCTCGCCTCGCTCTCCCAACTTGCTGACTGTTTTGTGGAACTCTTTGGCTAAAATTAATTGATTTTTTAAAAGATTTTATTCCGTGCAGAATTGCTGCAGTTAAATGGCCTTTTCAGCATGCAGAGGATTGTTTTGTGTTTTCTCAAGTCAACCACGATCAGGGGAGTCAGTGAACAATACCATTTTAGAGTTGCAATTGCAATTCATTTACTATTTTTGTTTTAGTATTTATAGATGATTGCCTTTATTGAATAGAAGCATCAGCCAGAAATGAAATGGGAAAGTTTTTCTTACACGGTGGTCTGCATCTTAACCTAGAGGCCATTCAATAACTGTTTAAGTAACAATACTACAGTGTATAAAGTACTCCTGCAATGCCTGCGTTCAGAATGCTACTTAAAAGTCATATTACCAACACAATATATTTAAAGTATCAAAAGTAAAACTACTAATTTACAGTGTTAAAGAATTATATAAAGTATAGCCTATATATTTTTAAAAGTACAGTATTTGCCTATAAAAAGGTGGAGTAAAAGTATTGTAACATAAAATGGAAATAATCAAGTAATGTACAACCTCAAGATTGTACTTAGAGCTGTATTTATTCATTTCTTTGGCAACTTTAAGGCGGCGAAACAAGCTGTGAACACATATTTGTTTTACTTTATATAGCAATTGTTTTAGCAAACAGTCAACACGTAGCAACCTTAGCATTCATTTAGAGTTCTGTGTTTGTCCGTCTGATGAATGCAAATCCAATTTATTTAATTTATTTTCCTTTTAGCTCTGTTTTGGTCCCCACCAACTCCTGAGGGAAATATCTGGCTCTTTAGCTGCTAAATGCTTCACCAGGTAGTCACTAACTTTGCCTGGCTGCTGTTTAGTGTTGGGCAGGCAGTTCTCGGTGGGTTTTAAGAGATTATTCGCTGAAAACAGCTGCCTGCTTTTGCTGGATGAAGATGCAGGCCTTATAACCAAAACAATGATCTGAAAGATGTTATGGAACATTATAGATTTGAGGGGATCTGGTGATAATTCTCTACATGTTTTCCTTTCACATTATACATAGCCATCTGACCCATTTCTAATATCAGAATATTGATGAGTGCAGCTTTAAGAACGGTTCTTTAGTAAATGTACGTAGTTGCACGGGTAGCCAAGGAAAACTTTTTTGTTTATGCACACTTTCATGAAAGTTCCTGTCCCCAACAGCAGTTCTTCCTGTGCCAAGATTTCACTGTTTAAGGCACTTTATTAAACAGTGATGTTTTGCTGTAAAGGCTGTCATTTTTTCCCTTGCCTCAAGCTCAGCATTGCTCCTCTGTGAGTAACCTTGTCAGGTACACTGCAGCACCAGCAGAGCTGTGATTCTGTAATTGTATTTATTAATGAGAAGCAGGCGACCGGAGAGACATACAGCACACTTGCATGACCCAGAGTGAAGAGTTGAGGAAACCCCATGGAATACATTGATCAACTACATAATGATACATATATGGATATAAGAAGCCACAATAACACATCACTGTTCACTTATTTGTACTTAAGCAATAATTAAGGATTAATTAAATAGTTTATATTGTATATCATTCAAGTTATACTAATACATATTTTTTAATTTAAAAAAATTTGACAGGGAATGTAAATCCAACATGTATTTTCCTTTTAGCGCTGTTTTGGTTCCCGCCAACTAGATCTTTCACTGCTAAATGCTCCACTATGTTCACCAGCTAGTTTATAACTTTGTGTATATGCTGCTGAGCTTTTTCACTACTGGCGTCCGCCGACAGCGACACTATGAGAACTGTAAGAGTGAACCAAAACAGTAAAGTTGTGCCAAAAAAACAAAACATTGAAAGCGCTAAAAGAGGCTAAACTCTCAGTAGAGCTGAGGAAATGCAGTTAATCATCCGTGGGTTCATCACTATGAGTGACCCTTTCACATATAGACACATCATCCATTGTTAATATAAAAATATTGATTATAGCCACTTTAAATAGTAATCAGCATACAGTGTGACAACAACAATGCATAAAGAAGAATAAAATAAATCTCCACGTAGAGAGAGTTTGGCTCAGTTTCAACTGCGCTTCAATTTAGAAAATGACAGGGAAAAGTATGTCACCGGAAAGAATTCATAAGATATGATTCAGAATACTTTGAGCCATTATCCCACTCAGATATTTTCATGCTTAGCTGCCAGCTCCATCATCACAGGAATGTTTACATGTTGGGCTTTTAGGCATCAAATTGCTCAGTAACCCAGAGCAGGTACAGTGATAGAGAGATAATTTAGACTATCTTCTTGTAGGCACTTGTATATCTTGGATCTGCTATGAAACTGAGTCCAATAAAGAAGTGAAATATGAGCGAGATGCATGTTTATATGAGCCTTTATATGTGCCAGGATGATGGTTTACGGCCTCTCCGTTCCCTGGTTGTTTTCCAGGCTGCCACCTCCTAGAGCACAACCTCTGCCAGCTTCAATAAACAGTCACTGCCCATATCAAACCTCTAAACCAGACCAACAGCATGATCAAGAAGCACACCCGATGTGAACCCAGAGGTAATCTACCCTTAAACCTCTCTCTCCGTGCCACTCTCTTTGTTTAATTCTGTCTACCTTTTGTGTTTGACTTGCTTATGTTTCCCTGGTTTGGAATGGGAAAAATATTTTGCAGCATCACCTCCTTGATTTGACTTGACTGGATCCTCAACGATATCATGTCTTGATAATCTAACACTCTCATATGCCCGGTTTTCCCATTTCCTTCCCAGGACCCAGTGACCTTAGTCCATTTTATATACTGCCAACCGTTAATTTCGTCACAGATCTTTTTTCCCTGCCTCCCTCAATCTCACTCTTATTCTCAACTTAGAGCCCTGTTTGCTCGGGTCACTGTTCATATTTTCTTCCCTTATGGGGTGAGTTTACCTGTACTCTACAAGATGAATGACTCGAGTGCTCTCACTGGGAAATGGCTGTGGTTAAACAATGCAATCCCCCCTTCCTCCAAACAGCTGAATGGACAGGCTCACAAAAGTGTGAATGGGAGGTGTGAAAAGGTCAGCCACTGAAAGTAATTGCTGTTGTGTTCACCAGAGAGAAAGAAAACAACTTACAAAGAAGTTGTTTGCAGCCACTATGAGAGCAACATATCAAATTGCCCAGGCAGAAGTGGCACACGCTCAATCACCTGAAATGGACTAACTCATTTTGAAGCATGAATCCTCTATGCTATTTTAACTCTCTTTCCGACAAACACTCTCAACACAAAGACCAGTATTAATGCTGCTGCACCAGGCACCTTCACACATTGGTGACTTTAAAAGGCAGCAAGCGACAACTGTTTGAAACATGTGCACTCTGATACCCAGACGTCGTGCAATGTGGTGTCCGTAAACTACACCCTGCACTCTCAGGTCTACAAACCTGGCTCACCTGTGATGGTTTATACCAAAGGCTACCAGAAGGACAAGGGAGGGGAAAGATCCAACACGGGTAAGTACAGCTTTTCCTGGTCAAAGCTCTTGCAGATGGCCTGTGTTTAAGTTATTTTGTTACTTGCTTTGGGTGGGGAAGATATCCTGTGAGTGCCTATACCCATATAATAATGTTACAGGTTCTCAATGAGGGGTAAAATGATATTTTCTATGTAGAAATCCCTCTGTGTAGGGCTTATATTACATACTGTTTTCCAAACTATGTTAAAATTCAGCAGTGGTTATGAACCACATCCCCATAAAAGAGCTTTTTTATTTTGTTATTACAACTTAGGTCTTGTTTTAATAGTTTTTATTGCATAAAACATTATGACATTATTGCATCAGTTATCGTAACAACTTCACTGAGAAATATAGGGAAGGGATGACTTTACTGAACATTGCTTTACAACCGAGTGCTCAGTGCAATCACATAAGGGATGTGGCAGGATTTGGGTTTTAAATGTACTTTTTTAAAAACAATTTATTACAAATGTACTATTTAAGCATGCCCTGCTACTGCCTGGTTCAAATTTGACCTACTGCACTTATTTGTGCACATGCATATTTACAAAAAAGGTTATATGTGACATTTTGGGTCCATGCTAGTCGCTTCCATACAAGATAATATGCTTGTTTGCTTACTGTACTGGACCTAAACTGGTGACACCATAACCTTCTTGCATGCTAACATGATGCTTAGCAGGTAAGGTTTACCATGTTCACAACAGTAGTTTAGCAAAATAGCATGCTAAAATGTGCTAATTAGTACAACTGAGGCTGATGGGAATGTCATCGGTTGTGAGGAATATAGTTTTGGCTATAGTATTGGAAAAACAAAATATTTGATGTGATAATGGTACTAGGTGAAAACCCAGAGCATCACCAAAGTAATTATAATTCATCCTGATGGGTGAATGAAAGCCTGGGTCAAATTTTGTGGCATCCAATAGTTGCAGAGTCATTTCTCTCAAACCACAAATGTCTAGAGGAAAACTCTAGGTATCATAGGGGATAAACAACATCAGAGGGATTTATCATCTGGGACCAATGAACACCTTCACAGAATTTTGTGCCAATCCACCGAGTAAATGCTGAGGTATTTCACTGGACCTTTGACCTGATGATGGTGCTAGAGGAAAAGCCAGGGGATCACCAGTCATTAGGATTCATCCTCTCGGGACCATGACCCATCTCATAGTTCTTAAGATAGCTCAGTCTGGACCAAGGTGGTAAACTGCCTACACACCACACAGGCAGCTTAGCTAAAAAAAGAACATTATTTTTGTGAAAATATTCAGTTTTTTCAGAAACATCAAATTAAAATTCAAGTCTTCTGGCCTCACAACCTGTTCTCCCCCCTCGTTGTTTGTATGAATGGCTAAGAAACTCATAATTGGAGTGTCTGGAAAGAAATGTGGTGTCAAAGAATGGATTCTGGGGTTCAAGAGAGAGCCAGTGGATGGGTGATTTACAGTCAGTAATACATCTTGTGAAGAAGCAATGTGCACGCTATCGGTATGACAACATGGCATTGTGGGGTTAAAGACCCAGAAATAAAGCTGCTGGTAATGAAGACATGGGAAATTAACCTTTATTACCAGGTTTTAGTCATTGTGAAGTCATCCCATCGACTCCAATCAATAAAATACTTAATCTAAGACATGAACATCTCCAACACACAGGCAAGTTCAAGGCCTGGATATAACATGGCCTACTGTCATGATTTATATTGTCATGAAAGTGCCATAAGAAATACATTAGCTTTTGATTTTAGTGTTGTATTTTAGTATTATAGGGTATTTTGGTTGAAATGTGAAACACATTGTGGATGGAGTGGAGCGAATGATCAACAAGCACCTCTGCAGGTGACTGCTTTTCTCTCCAGCCCTCACATTAACCAGGCTGTAGATACAACTTACAACCAGCTACAACTCTCTTTGACTTTTGCAATTTAAGTTCAAAGTAGCAAGCACAAATTATATTTACAATGGCCAGTTGAAATCGCAAAATAAAACAATGATTGAAAACATTTCAGATAAAGCATAAATCTCACTTTTGTGTCGTTTGTCCAAGTGTGCCTTTTTCCCCTCATTCTGGTCCCCCATTATCCACAGGGGGGCAGCAATAAGCCCATTGCACACTCTAAGGTAAACGTGGACAAGCGACACAAATGTGACATAATGCTTCACTGGAAAACAGTATGTTTTGGTTTGACAAGAGAAAAGGCTTCAATGATTAGGACTTAATGGTTGTTTTGGCAAATGTATGTCTGGCTAACTTCCCCACCTCTGATAAAGAGCAGTGCGCAGCTGCTTCCCCAAGCTTTTCATTGGGAATCATGGAGAGAAGTGCCACCATGACTTTGGGCTCGATGTGTCCTCATTCCAAATTGTTTTTTCATGTTTGAAACAAAATGGCACAAGCCTCAGTTATGTGTGGATTTAAACAACTACCATTCCGCACTGTGTATGTAAGGCTACTTCTACATTTCTCTTTACTGGCACTGACTGGTGGAAACAGGTATTCTATTAGATCTAACCTAACAGCAGAGGCTATTTATAGATGACAGTAGAAAGGATGTATTACTAGCTAAATTAACAATCCAATAAGAAAAACCAGATTTATTACATGTGCTATGATACATGAAGCCTGAGGTTCTCAATTATGTAGTTTTCAAACTATCAAGATTTAATGCTGCCAAGCTCCGAAAGCCTGTTAGAAGAACTGCAATGACCATAATTCATTGCACTTATAGGACACAGTGCATGTGTGCATCAGAGCATCAGTGCTCCTTTGATTTGCAGAGTGTCTGTGCCAACACAGGCTGAAAGGAGAGAAAATTTGGTGTTGCTGTGTCATTAGCTCATACAAGTGGGCTCTGGGAAAAATGGTGTCATGGAGTCTTTGCAATTCCTGTTCCCCTGTGTTTGATCATACAATATCTTAAAGATATTCTTCTTGTTATATGCTCACATTCCTTTAGGGTTAGGTTAGATGTAAGTATGTTAAAATTAGATGCAGGAAGTCAAGGAAATTGAGATTTTTTGTTAAAAAGTAGAAAAGAGTGGAGTTTTTTTTTGCTCCGATTATTTCAGTTTGACCTTGAAAAGTGCCTCAAACCTCCAGCTGTCAGTTTGTGTTAAGACTTTTCTGCTGATGAGCTCAGCTCCTTCACGCTGTCTATATCCTTCCCTCCATCTCATTATCTCTCCAAATATCATAACTTATTCAGAAGCCCTTAAAAGGCAGACTATACCCTGACACAGCAATATCCACCAGGAGCTCGCCAGTTCATTAAAAAACCTCATCAAACATGCACAACACAAACACACAGAAACACACACATGATACACACACACACGAGCTAATTCAGCTTTCTGGGAAGCTTTGCCCTGTGGTGCTAACAAGTTCCCCTTAGCTCTCATATAAAGGGTCTTATCAGGGTGAGACATGTAGACGTTGCCTCCTCTGAAAGGCCTGAAATGTAGCTTGGTTTCCAGATGCAAGAAGTGAAATTTACTGTACATTTGGAAAGAGTGTGCCATCCACAACCTGTGAGCAACCTGTGCAGCTTTGGTCTTTCACAAGCAGAACTGCTGACCTGAAATCTTTTACATTATGTCATCAACTGTCACATGCCCTGGTAATTTTACCTTCTGGCATCCAGTGTTGAAATTGCCCGCACCTGGTTGCCATGTTGGTTGCATGTTTTTAATGAAAATCACACAGCCAAGAAGGAATGCCTTTCAATAGTCTCTCAGTAGAATAGCTTAGGGCTTTATTAGGGACCATACGCCTGTCTGACAACACACTCCTGATGTTGTGTTAAATCCCATATGCAGCTGTGTGTTACTCAGAGCGTCTTAAAGTACGTGTGTGTGTGTGTGTGCTGTTGGGTAAACGGCCCTCTTCAGCTTTATTACCTGGCCATGAATCATGAGCCTTCATTACAGCCTGCTCATTGTGCTCTGAAGGTTAAGCAAACCAATTAGAGTTCCCCACACGCTGTTGGGGTTCTCTGCAACAACTGCATCCCCACGTCTTGCATTTTAAATAGGCAGATGAGGGCCTGGGATTAAAGAAAGAAAGGGAGCAAGAGCTAGGAGTGAGGATGTTTAGGAGGCTGGGAAGGGTTCACAGTTGGCACTATACAAGAGAGGAGAAAGAAATTATGGCAGAAGAAGAAGAGCGAGGGGAGGCAACAGACTATGAGAGGAAGAGAAAGAAAGAAGCCCTATTAAAAGAAATGACACCGTCATGGTTCACTGAGCGCCTGCACTGGGCGGCAGTACCCCTGTGCTTAATGCTCTCTGGCTGTCAGCTCCACAGTCAGCAGCACTGCCTGGATTCTCCCAGGGGGAAGCTGTGTTGGTCTGTGCTCTCGATTAACTCTGCTGCTTATTAGAATAGATACTGGGAAAAGACTCAGCCAACCAAAGAGCAGATCCGATAGAGTGCAGACGTGGCGCACTGTAATTACAACGTGAAGTGTAATTTTGAGAGTTCCTCGGCAAGTCAGATCTGAGGTTTAGATACAGCAGCAGCGCCATCCGATTCTTTGATTACACCCACGTCTGAGCTCCTTATGCATTGGCTTTGACTCATACACAGAGGCCGTTTAATTGTCATCACATTCATTTTCCTCGGATGAATGAACCGTTAGATTTGTCTGTCAGAAGGATGCAAGCGCCTGTGTGCATCTGCATCAGGAAGAACTTGGCACTAGTCTCTCTCATACTGTGGTGCGCACCCTGGGGATTCAGGTACACTGAAAGAACTGTCAAAAGAAGTTTTGAGAAACAGCTGAAATTACAGCTTTCATCCATACGCAAAGCGGATAAAGGTGCCTGAAATTGCTTCTTTTCAGAACAGCACAAAGAAAGGTCACTGCGTTGGCGAATTGTGACGAGGAGTAGCGTTTAATAGCATGTGGCTGTTGTTTCCGCCTCTTGTCTTGGAAGATGCAAAATTTACATGACCGCTGACCTTCTCCTCAGTTTGTAGATATTTTAAATAAGCCATAACTAAATTCTGCGTTTGAGCACATTTGGAAGGCAGAGACACAGGGACATTGCAAGGAAGTGAGAGAGGATGATCTCATCCAGGAGATATAAACACGTGAGACGAACACTGGGAAAGGCTGACGCTGGCACACTAAGTTGCCATATTAGCATTTCAGAGGGAATAGCAGAGGAATCAGCTAGGAAACAAAAAGGCTGGATCAGCACTGACTGACAGAACCAAGGACTAATGTTCAGTGGAAAAAACCCCCTCCTCCTTCTCCTCTTCCTCCTTCTGCTTTTCCTTCCAGCTCCACTCAGCCAGAACACCAGCTAAAGATGAATCACTGTCAGGCTTTTATTGTGTCTGGTCCATTTTAACTGGACTCATTGTTGGTGCAACGACTTCATATTTCCACACGTTTATCGCCATTATTGTTACAAGAAAATTATATTTTCTCCAATGTTGGCCATTTTTGAGTACTTAGTGGTCGTGAAAAGGTCAAGAGCAATTATCAGTGGTGAAAAGTGCATTAACTCCAGCACTGTATTTAAGTTCAATTTCGGGTACTTTACTTGAGTTTTTCCATTTTATGTCACTTCTAGTCATTACATTTCAAAGGCAAATATTGTACTTTTTACGCCACTACATTTAACATTAAATAGCATTGTTTTACATTAGCTCCACCTCGACCAGCTACAACATTAAAATGCTTCCTCCATGTTAATGCATCAGTGATAATAACACAATATTATAATTTATAATATTATAACACTAAAGAAAATCTGCATAATGAGTACTTTTACTTTTGGTGCTTTAAGTACATTTTGCTGCGAATACAAATTAAAGAATTTTTTAAAATTATTTCTGAAGTAACAGGACAGTATTTCTTTGTCCGTGAAAAGATTGTTTGAAAATGCCGTTTTCATTTTATTCTTTGACAGTAATTTATGTTGTCATATCAGCTGTTTTGACATGCTTTTTCTTTACTGCAGCCAGAATTATCCTTTGCACACTAAAAAAACATGCCAGAGAAAGAATGTTGCTGTCTATGTTTGTCTGTACTGCTGTAGGTGTTTACATCTCTGTACAGTTTATACTTGATGTGCATGTTTGCAGATGTATCGCTGGCTGAACATGCTGTTCTGTTCCCTCGTGTGTGTAATATGGCTCCAGGAGAGGCCCTGGTGGTCAGGCAGTCCACCCGTCCCCTCCTTCAGTCAGATTTCCTTGAAGCGGAGCGGGGCACAGGGCTCCCGGCTGCTGTCCTGTCAGCTTGACCTGCTTTAAAACGCCACCATCATCAGAGGAAAAGAGCCTTGAAATGCCTGTTAGTGCTGAGCCTCGGCTTCCCATTCACAACCCTCTGAAAGCCCCACTCACCGCAACCTGATAACAGCTCCAGGTGTCTGGATGGCATCCAAATAGCCGCCTATAGTCTTCACTCAGTTAGAATGGCTCAGTCCCAGCGCCCATGTCTCCCTCCTCTACTTTTACCCCCTCTCCTCTTTCATGCTCACTCCTACTCCCTCTTTCACACATCCATTCATCTTCCATACGCCTGTTCCCCCTGCCTGGGAAATCTTTGTAAAAGTCTTCTTTAAAGGACGATTCTGCATTGATAATCGTGGTTACCAAGTTCCTTGACAAAGTCACTTCTGCCTGTATGGTCTTCAGTTCAGTGCCTTTCTATACCAGTTAAACTGTATGCTGAGATGGGAGTCATATTTATTGCAGTCAGCAAGTTTATTATGGCTGATATTGCTTTGGTAGCTGCTTTTTCCATATGAATTTTTGTAACGTCACATCTCTTGGGATAGTTTGTATAAGCCGAGGTAAAACGCCATTAAAGTTATTTTTTTTGCCATTTTTTGGCCTTTGTACATTATTCAAGTACACTGTAGGTCATTCTGGATAAATTACTTTGGGGCATCTCCGTTTTTATATTGAACCCACAGTATGCGTAGAGTTCTCCTATTTTAGTTCTGTGAGCACAGCACAATGTTTTCTTGCAATTGTGAGATTTTGGATTTGATAACCTGTCCTTGAGGCAATGGGTCTTGGGGCAGAAGTAATTCTTACAACAATTTCCCACGTCTTCTATTCCCATGCCGGAGTCGTGTTGGTGGTCAGACACTAACTCTTTCATATCCCGCTGGAAAACACCGGTCACCAAAGTTCGCTCGCGGAATTAAAACTTGCTCTCTTCTTTCCAGCACACCGGAGTACAATGCAAATGCTCAAAAGTTCTCCCTTCATTGAAGTTGTGTGACTGGAATGTGAGAGTGCTAGTTTGACCCAGTTTCTCTATTATCACAAAATGTTGAACATGCAAAAATGGGAAGATGAGCCTTAAAATGAGAAGACCCAGTATATCCTTGAGGCATATGGCTGGAATGAAATCCACCCAACCCAGGCAATCTGTTTGCCAGGGAAGGAGACATTCAAGTCTTTTTGATATATACATGTTGCGCTAGTCCACCGAGCAGCTGCCTTCATCTCCTCCCTGCCTTCACTTGCTTCATGGCCTCCTGTGTGGATGGCGCCTGTCCCGTGGGTCCTCTGGCACTCCAGGTAATGGAATCATGTGGCAAGTTTCAGTTAGACATAGGGGATATGAGCGTCTCTTCTCAGTGTGACTAAAGAGTCTGATGAGACGTGTCCTCGGCTTCCTGTCAAATCAAAACTCCCACACTGTCATCATCCCTGACCAGGAGGACACCTTCGGCTGGTGGATAAGCTGATAAGGTAATGTCATTACCTATATGATAATGTTCGGCCAGAAATAACACATTTTGCAAATTGAAAGAAGCTGCCAGCTTTTTAATGTTGGACTATCAGTTCTCACTGCCTGCAGTACAATTAGGATAGATTTAATAGTGCAATTAAAATACTGTCAAGGGTTTTCAGCTGAGTTTGGATTTGAATTCTATTATTGGCAGCCTTTAAAGCAGCCAGTGCTTATTTGGAATGAGATTCTGCTGTCCCAACTGGCCTCTAAATCAAAATGTTGGTGAACTGACCATTCACTAAACCCCTCCCCCGAACACTGATTGTCCTGTCATAGCTCAGCAACCATATCTAGGCAGGACAGGTCTGTCAGTATTTAGATTTCTCCACATGTTGAAGCAGCTGTGCATGGGACTTGTTGTAAGAGCGAAAGGCTACTCTGCATCAAAAGAACTTGCAGTGTCTTTTTCTTAGCTTCTCCAAAAAACATGTCTTCTACATGAGACAGTGTTTTAAACCAACTCATTGAATCAAGTTAGCTAAGTCAGCTGCTTTTGTCTACCTCTGTTTGAAATCAAGGACCCATTGTTTGGAACTTTCAGTGGTAAATCTGCCACTGTTATCACTGTAAACTGTGTGGTGTGAGCATGGCAAAAGTAACTGGGGGGCTAACGAACAGTAAACTCATACAATATACAAACCACTATCTGCCAAACATGTATTCAAGACAAGTGACTTTGGTGGAATTTCTGATTATTGTATGAAAAGCCAACATTTATGCTGCAGTAACGGATGGAGCTTAAGTTGTCAGAAGGAGATGGAAAGTCAATGCAGGCTAATAAAGATTAGCAAAAAATATCTAACAATAATAAATCTGCCCGCACATTTCAGTGCACACACACATTTTGATTCCTGTGTAGTGATGAGTTGATCATGAGCGAATCGTTCATTGAACTACTCTTTTGATATGATCTTGTAGCTACGCAGGCTCAGGATTGGACAGAAATGAGTAGTATGAGCATTTCTTCAAATCATTTCTTGATTTTACACCCTAGCCCCTTTACGTGTGACATCTAGGCTCATGTTTGTTCAAGTGTTCTGATAAGTTTGGTTTTAGTTAGTTATTTGATGCTACATAAACTGTGAGTGTACTTGCGATTGGTTCAGGCGGGTGTATGGAGGGGACCTCGATGGCCCGGCTCCACCACAGATCACTACTCTGGCTCCAAATGACGTCACCAGCGCAAGGTGGCAGTGCCTGTATCCGGGGTACTTTGACTTCATTTTTTGTACAGTAGAAGGAAGCAGAGATGTGTCGTCCATCTTTATATACAGTCTATGATCAATCAGTACACAGACTCATCACTGTCCTGAATTGGTAAAATCCCCCTTAACACATCCACCTCTAAAGCATTTCTATTAATCGTTTCAGTGTGTAGTTCTGCTTCTGTTTATTCCCTCATCCCTCTCCCTTATCTAACGCCTTCCACTGCAGATGGTGCAACAAACAAACTGCAACCATTTGAGTCATGTTTCATAAAGGCAAGGCAATTATTGAAAACATATTCTTTCACCCATTTGCTATGAATGGCTTAAATCAAAGCGTTTTGGAGCCTAATTCACTTTGCATCATAGAAATTTCTGTCTCAGGGTCCAATTTACAACAGGGAGTGCCGATGGAAGCTTAAGGCTTCCTTGCCGCAGTAGGAGGGTGGTATCATGATTAATTTAGGCTTGTTTTGTCAGCGCAGGAAGCCACAAAAAAGCTCATTACAATCAGCTGGGTCCGGGCTCCCTCTAATCTCCCATAGAGAAGTGGAGCGATACAGCTTCTCTGAATATGCGCTGATGATGATTGCATGATTTATGCATGAGCGTCATGGCACCTTAAGACGATCCCTCCCAATAGAAGTGCTTGAAATTCTGAAATTAGAGCTTTTGTCACTGTTCCCAAAATGTTTGTTTAGTCACTTGTCTACATCACTCTCATGGCCTTTCTTGAATGTGTCAGAACGCAACCGAATAAGTGTTTAACGTGGAAGTGTACAGTAAGATAACAGTGGCTTGTTTGCTTGAATATTTACAAAATGCTTGTAGAAAGCCGTTAGGAAAATGTTGTAAGCTGTCCTGCTGCTTTCAGTCTGCATTCAGTATTCAGTTTGTTGCAAGTCTCTGTTTGACTTTGGGCTTTCATTGACATTACCTGCAATTAGGCTAGTCGTAATTGCCCGACTTGCCAGCAGTAGACTTGAATTAGGATGGTGATTGATGGTTATATGAAAGTCACAGGAGTGAGTGATGTGTGCGCTGACCTTCCAGTGAGCTCATCGCATGAGGGTGTTGACCCTTTGATAAACACAGACAAGGCCTCCCAGACAGCCCCAGTGTGTGCTGCCTGTTGCAACGTGCCCTAGAGTTTTCCTGTTAGCTCTGACAGAATGATGCACTGCTCTGCCTATTCCTCCCACCAAGTTCTCTCCACAGTTGGAGCCTTTTACGACCAGCCGCCCGACTCCGGTGTATTCACTGCTGGATTCTGACCTTTTATTTAAAGTAGCAATATCACAATTTCAAGCGCTCAATTTAAATTAAAGTCCTGCATTCATGCTCCATTTAAGGCACAGCGTTAGCAGCAAAAACTCCTAGCTAACGTTTTGATTGACTATCAAAAGTAACGTGTAAGCAGTATTATATTGTTCCAGCTGGTCGAGGTGAAGCAAATGCTTTTTGCTGCATTTTCCTAGATCAATCCATTACAAAGCACCATATTTTTAAACAGATATTTTTTGTATCTAAAACCTTCCTTTGGACATAACTAGAATTTGAATGAAAACTGTAGTATTTACCTCTGAAATGTGGCATAAAATGGAAGTCCTGAAGTAAACTAAGCACCTAAAAACCTTTCTTAAGCAGTATACATATGCACTCAGGTCCTTAAAACCACTAAGGGTGAGCTGAGTTGTTTTTAAATCTTTTAAGGAAAGTCCAAGTCAAGTCTCATGTCTGAGTACTGACCAATAAAATGACACAGCATTGACAATATTTTCCTTTCAAAGCTGTGTTAGTAGTGTTTTTACACAACTGAGTCCTGAGTCCTTTCAAAGCAACACACCTCATGATTAAATAAGCAAGGTGTGTGGCTTTGCACAGCCTCATATTCACTGTCTTTATTCTTTTTTATTGGTCTATTCTAAAATTGTACGTAAGCCTACCTTATCAACCTCGCTCATATCAGCTGGGCAGGTAGCGTACAGTTGGATTATTTGCTACTGCTTGAAATGATAAACCAACTGAACGCTACCTGCCCCTCATCAAACGACAGACAAAGTTAGTGGCTATAGTGGAGCATTTAGTACCCTCGGGGAAATACAGAGACCAAAGCAGAGATTAAAAAAGAGGGAACATTGGACTTACAATACATCACTCCAAATGAATGTGGATGCTGCTCAGACTCTAATGGCTGTGGGACTGTTTTGCTTTGCTAATGCGTTTGTCATATCATCTTTGGGGATAATATGTCCGTTTTGTGTTTACAGCTTGTTGTGCCGCCCCCAACGTGGCCAAGAAAATCAAAAGTGTGCAGTGAGCAGACTCAGGTGGACAGACACATAAGTCACTGACAGATTACTGAACGTTGACTGTTTTCAATTGGCAGCTCACTCCCAGCTCATGATGAACGATGGAGGGAAGCTTTGCTGACATCTTTGAGAAACCTCTGCCTCTCAGGTGGTATGTGATATAAGTGGAGGCTGTGTCGCTCCATTTGCCAATTAGCAGCAACACTAAAAAGTGCAAACCAGTCTTGAGCCTTTCATGTTCGTTTGCATAGCAGCTCTCTCTGTTCTCTCACCGCAGACTCGTTTATTTCCCCTCCCACTCTCACTTCGCTCTGAAACTTTCTTCTCTCCTCTCTCCTCTCTCCTCATCTCCCCCTGCTGGGCCAGATCTCTTCCATACTCCTCTTGCTCAGGTCTGAGACAGGCTTATTTAACAAGTGCCTGGCAGGGCTGGGCAGTGGATGTGGCAGCTGTGGAAACGAGATGACGAGTTGATGTGGCCTGCTCTCCCACAGGAGACTGAATCCCAGGGAGGGAGTCTCCAGATGGGCTCGGTTTGAAGCACTTCACCCCTGGTTCCCCTAGATGAGCCCCATACGGGATAACGCTGCATATCTGAATACTAAGTGCAGATTGAGTGTAATTAATTACCTGACTGCATTTAGGTCTTTATTTACATTCCGCACCTGACACTTTTCCTTTTCAGAACGCGCACTATTACAACGACATTTCTCATGCGCAAATGGATGGAAAACAGATCCCATAAAGTATGAGTATGTTTTTTTTTTTTATATTAATGCACACAAGAAACTGACCTCTGTCACCACGCATTCACAATGTGTGACAGATGCTTTGATCTATTCCTGCTTCAGTGCTCCTCTCTCTGACTTGTATAGGCTGCTGGTATTCTCCCTGCGTGCCTCTGTGCTGACACTGCTTTCCTGTGCATCCCGTTGATTCAGGAGCCCTGAGTGATAGATGGGTTTAATAAAGCAAGGTGCAGTCCCCCCAAATAAATGAGCAAACGCAGGATTTATTACCAACATCTGCATTTTAAGGGGCGTAAACAGGGCCTAAGCTGGGAAACACAGTTTAATACTCCCACAACCCATAGTCTGCGCCAGAGACCTTTGGGCACGCACACATCTGTGCACATAGACACATACAAACTAACACACACACATCGATGCACACACACTTCCTTTCCACATTCCTTGTCCTTCACTCTCTCTGTCACTTAATTCTCACATCTTTTGCCATTCATCTTTCTCCTTCAGTAAAGGAAGACCTTGGTTTGCTCTTTTTGGCATCTCTCTCCTCAGTTACTCACGTTCTTCAGTCTTTAATTTTTTTTTCTTTTGTCTTTCCACTCTTATTCTGACAGACATTCCCTCCTTTTGAAGCTGCAGAGCTGTTTCTCTTTGAACCAAAGTGCTCATCGCTAGTGTGTCATCATACATAATGGCCTCTTTGTCATAAACAGCGGCACATTTTATTTGCCCTCTTCTTTTTGCCATGGCAGTGCCACGGGCTGCTTAGTGGTGGTGATTTATCCATGCACTGTGCCAGCGGAGCTAAATCTTCACTCCCCTTGGGATCGAAACAGTAGTGTGCATGGTTTAATTTCAGCTCTGAAAGACTGTCGCGCTGTAGTGATAACGCAGGCCTGTTTGCCAGTGATTGGACTAATTAATAGGCTCACAGATGATTCAGGGCTGTCTCCCCCAGTCACAGTGGAGGAGGGCGAAAAATGAGAGCGAGAAAAGGAGAAGAAAGTGGCTTGACCTCTGAACATCAGAGCCTCTTTAGAAACAGTAGGTTCACTCATTAACCTTCATGTGCACGAAAAAGAGACAGAAGCTGCAAAATGCCAGAAAATTGCACTTACAGATGACTGCAATTTTGCCAAGCATCTTTGTTTATTAATGACAGCATTTTGACAGCTCAGTTGATAATTACAAACACATTTAGCAGCTCTTCCACAGGGCTCGCAACTTTTTCATTTTCCCATGTGCACTCCCCAATGCTGCTCGCAAATCTGATACCCTGAAAGGTTTATACGGGACTTTGTTCCTCCCTCTCTCTCCTTTTCTGTCTCAGTGCAGATGACCCACTAAAGCTTTATACAATGAGTGCTACTCTGATAGCCATCCTTCTGTGTAATTACACGCTGAACTGTGATTAAATGAAAGAAATGGTGTGTTTACCACAAATGCATTAGTCAATTATATATTTCACGAGGGGAAGTGCTGTTCGTGCAGACTTGACTGCTTGACTATAGTAGTATAACAGTTGGGCAATTTGTCCCCAAACCTTAATGCTTGAATTTAATTGTTAGTCTAAATTGTACACACACACACACACACACACACACACACACACACACACACACACACACACACACACACACACACACACACACACACAAACACACTTTTCAGGATTTTACAAACTCAACAGTCTT
>JAVQJF010032595.1:0-24349 GCA_036023855.1 Gadopsis marmoratus
CCCCCCCCCCATTGCGTTCTCTATGAAGGAAGTCCCAGTCGTGTGAAGGCAGCTCAGGCCAGCGGTCGCTCAAGTCGTGTGACAGAGCAGACAACAAGAGCAGGAGATGACGACAGGAAGTCCCAAAAACATTTTTTATTTTTTTTATTTTGCAGCACAGAATGATTGATAACGCCCCCGTGTCAAAGCCGTAGCATGTTTACTTCACTGTATCCTGGATCTCCATAAGAGATCCAAGCGAGTAAACGTGCAGAAGATATCCTCTGATAGCAAGCTTGTCTGGCAAAACCCCATCATTTGTTTCATCATACAAAGTCTCTTGTTTGTTCACATCTGAACTGATCCGTCTCTTCTTCTTTGTCGCGACAGGATCTGGTCAAGAACCACCTGATGTACGCGGTGCGCGAGGAGGTGGAGGTCCTCAAAGAGCAGATCAAAGAGCTGGCGGAGAAGAACAACCAGCTGGAGAGGGAGAACTACCTGCTGAAGAACCTGGCCAGTCCAGAGCAGCTGGAGAAGTTCCAGTCTCGCATCCCGTCGGACGTGCTGTCACCCCTGGACAATCAGGGCGCCCAGGTGACCCCAGACCAGCAGCAGACCTGCATCCACAGCAGTGGCTCTGCTGTATAAGTGGCTCTGCTTTGGGGCGGGCAGAGCCACTGTCTCTTAACAGTAATGGACCTCCATTTGAACATGAGTGTTACAAAATCGCTGCTGCCGAGGAGCCTCCAAAACAATGAAGGCGACGCATCGGAGCCGTGACTGATCGATGGGACGCAAAAGAACCGTTGACACCGACGAGCACAAAACAGAACTTAAGACGCTCTGACCGGTGCGGTGTCCGGCCCATCCTCTGATACCGTCCAACTCTTTATCGTAGTCTCTCCGTGTAGACAAAAGCGCTAAGAATAGAGAGAGGGCTCACTAGACGCCGACGAGCGCTTGCTTTCCGATACAGTGTGTGTGTGGGGGGGGGGGTTTCCCTGCCTAGCCAAACCCTTCCAAAGAACACCTCTTTGCTCAAGAGAGGGGTCCTGAGGGGAGGCGTTGATCGGGCTGGCCCTGCAGGTGCTACGCCTTGTGGAACGTACGAGGGAGGCTGCTCACCCCCGAGCAGGTCCTCCATGTCTCAACGGGAAGAGCCCCATCGTGTGGATTTGTGCAACGTCAAAATACAAGTTTCAAGGACTCCCCAGCCACACATTTCAAGCCACATAACGAGGACCTTTCCTCTACCTACAATGTATTGCTCATGTGTTTGTGTACATTTAAGCATAAGGAGAATAATCAACAGGATAAGCTAAGGCAACAGAGGTGGAGGTTAACGCAGTACAACCTATTAGAGCTGGTGGAACCACTGCAGTAGACTGATCAGTAAACTGTAATGATTCATCAAATGTTATCTCGTATTGGCTGCAGTTGGGGCTTGCTGCTTATTGGGGGGAAATGAATCCTGCTTTATCTTCTGTTTTTGTTTGTGATTCTGAACAAAAATCAGTTTTGTAAAATAGGAGCATTGTACAGTGGTCTTAAAAGATTTTAGATTTGTTTTTTTTGTTTTTTTTGTAATCTAGGGTGACAGGCATACCTGCCCACCTTGCTTTCCTAGCTCTTCACAATAAAGGCTAACTACTATGTACATAAAGTTGAAACGTCCTGAGGTAAACGTAGTGGAGACGCCAGCAGTTCAGTCAGTGGAGATGCGCTCCTGATTTTTGTTTTTGTTTGTTAGGCGGCGTCGCCGCCAACTTGAAAACGATGGCATGACAACAGTGCCTGTCCGTAGTAAGAGGAACACATTTCCACACTGAGCTGCTGCTGTTGTTGTTTTGTAGCTACCAAAGACTTTTGCCTTTTTTTTGTTTGTTTTTAAATTTTTTTTTTTTTCCTCACAACAACAGAAGCCGAGAAATCCAGGACCATGTGTATAACCTCACAGGGAGAAGTCTTGTCTGTGTAGCTAAGTGCTAAACGTTTCTGTGTGTTTTGTAAAGATAACGGTATTGTTGCTGTATCCTCGAAACACTTGTTCACTATCATGTTTGGATACAACTGCACATTTGCAATAAACCTTATGTTTACGTGATACAATATATTGACACGCTGTCTTTTCTTCATGAACTGGGCCCACGCAGCACTTTTAAAGCCTTAACTAAGCAGCAAGTTATTTTTTAAGCAGGTGTAATGCATGCTAGTTGATGTTTAATTGCAGGAGTTAACGGTAGGCAAATGAGCACATTGCACAAAAAAAACTTTGTTTCCATTGCATATAGTTGCGTCGTAATGGTGGTGTTGAATACCACTAACACCAACCGGACTATGCTTTTGACCTATCTGATGGTGGTGTTTCAGGGGTTACGTACTCTGTGCAATCAGAGATTTCTTAATTGACAGTCCAGTCAGAGAAAACTGAGGCAGTGGCTGTAAGAACACCCGGGAGGATTTCATATTTCTGGTGCTGAAATAAGAGAACCACTGTCTAAAAAAAAAATAAATAAAATCCTCATTTGAATTTCAGCGTAAACAACCCAGTCTGTCTGCAAAACTAACCTTGCGTTCATGGAAGTTGGAGCCACTCCATCGCAACATCTTTGGATATGCGGTGATTTCTGTTTTTTGTAAAATTCACCAGTGTCACTGGGAGCCGCAAGGCCCAACCACTTCAAAAACAAATGTACATTTTAACTTGGCATGTTGGCTCCTCTGACTCAGGAAAAGACCATTCTCCTTGTCTTACTCACTGAGGAAAAATAAGTTCAATATTAGTAAGTACACAAACTTTTTTTGTTTTTTGTTTTTTTAAAAAGTCAAAAACCGTGTGACCACTAATGACAGTGGAGTAATGACTGCTGGTTGCCAGTGGATCAGAATCTGACAGGGTGATAAAACAGTTTGTCCTAGTAGCATTTCCCTTCAGACGGATTGGCAGCCAGTCAGTGTAGCCTGTGTGTAACCAGATACGTTGTGGCTTCCCTGGTGCGTAGAGCAGGCTCCCATCCATCTATCGCTGAAAACCGAAACTCCGCTCTGGGCCCAGAATCACCGCCGCAGATCAAATAGCACCAGAGTAAACACAGTGGCTTCCCCGTTGCTCACCGTCGCACATAAAACTGTGGCCTCTCCTGGTGTTTTGTGTCAAAACAACTGATTCTGTGTGAAACCTGATGGCCCACGATCAATATTGCTCCTCCGAAAGGCATTCTGCATTTCATTAACGTCAGTCGGGGTGTGCAGACTGCGGAGGACATTGGTTTCTTGTAGCAAAGAACTCTGTAACTCTCACAGGTGTTTATTGGCTCTTTTGCACAACATAATTGGGAGTCTGCCTTTCTACTGCCTGTCCAGCTACCTGAACACCTTGTGCACATCAATGCAGGAAGTGGTATTGCGGTGTAATCATACTGGCACTAATGGCTAATGCAGCCTCGAATTCATCTGGCTGTACAGCTGGCGTGTCCATGCCACAGGCTATACAGGCTCCCAAAAAAGTCTGAATACAATTAGGACTTTGGCTTGATTTGCTATTTTGCTTTAACACTCATTCTGTCTTTCTATTTTGGGACTGGTTTGGTACCCGTGTGTTCTAGAATCACTTTAGAGCATGTGGCTTTTTATTTGAAACAGATTCAGCATAAATCCTCAGTCGCGGCTCACGACTGAGGCCCAGTCAGGGGAAAAAACTTTGGAGGGCATATTTGTCTCTTTGCCAACGCCATGTTTTCTGTTTGGGCTTTTCCATTGGTCTTTTTGTTTTTGTTCCCTCCAATTACCTCTGAAAGTCAAGTTTTGGCTTTTAGGGTATATATACAGTAGGTAGTGTACATGATTTGGTTGTTCAATTCTTACCTCACTGTGGATGTAAAAAAAAAACAAAACAAGTATGCATGAAACGCTAAATATGCTATCCTTTTCAACACTAACCAAGAGTTCTAAATTACATAACCCCATTTTCAACACGTTTTCTCTCTTAGAATGTTATGTTTAAGCAGATTTGGGACCCCAAAAGTTAGGGTTAGGGTTAAACTACTAAAGGTTTATTGTGGGGAGAAGATGGCCAATGATTGAAGAAGTCAGGGTGAAGAGCCAGGGATATCCGAGTGGATGTAGGAGCAGAGGCGGGCAGGTCAGGGCTGGCTGGACTGGACTCGAGGAGATGGCAGGATGAGCAAGCTGGAGCTCGGGCAGTAGTCGCGTGGCCGACTAGACAAGAGCTGCACCTTGTCGTAGTCGCCACACTGGTGAATGGAACAATGTGGCGACGACTGGAGTGTTGAACCGGATGTAAGAGCACTGCAGGAGTGACAGCTGCACAGGTTAAGCAGGAACCTGGAGTTCAACCCCAGACAAGACACACACACACACACACACACACACACACACACACACACAGAGAGACAGACTAGAACAAACTGGAATACAGGGAGGAGGGGGAAACAACAGGTAAACACAGGGAAAGGAGAGACGAACAGCCACTGCCACGACATATCAAACATTGATCTCACCCCTGGGTTAAAGCTCACTAGCTGACGTGTCCACATGCGTTCATTTGTTAATGACTGAAGACTTGCACCCATTTCTGGCTCCCGCCGCATTTTCTAAAAAGGCAAAAACAAAGAACATCTGAGTCAAAGCATCAGTGATTCCGCATCACTTTCCACGAAGTCAGTTAAATATTAAAAGTGTGCGCAGAGCTTTAGGTGTGGAATTAAACCTTAGATTGGAACTTGAAAGCTTGAAGGGAAGAGTTTGTGTTGGATTACTAGCGTTATGCAATGAAAAAAAAAAAAGAGAACATCTGTTTCTGATTGAAATTCAGATGTTGTGCTGGGATAAGCGAGCTCTGCCTCGGTGCGGTTGGGTTTGCATGCAGGGGAATAATTTGCTCTGATTGCTTTTCATGCAGACATACAACTTGTGTGTCCTCTGAATGGCAGCGTATTCATCAGGTCAACATTAAAGTCAGAGCCGAATGAAACAAATGTCAGATTTTTGCTATATGTGATGCCGTTTTGTAGTGTCATGCACTGCACATTTCCTGCAATATGAAGAAGGAGTCATTGTGCTTTTAACAAAAACACATCAAACCAAGCAGTTCATAAAAGTTGCAGCGTGTTGATGACAGTTATGTAAAATGAAAAATGTGCCATATTGCTGGCTCGCATAAGAAAACAGTTTTACTAACTTCAGAGACACAACACTTTACATAACCTACAAAAGTGTCTTCAATGATATCTTCCTTCATGCCCCTTAATTCATGTGTTGACAGGGCAACGTGGCCTCTTTTAAAGTCGGTGTTAATGTGGGCCTCTGAAGGAAAGGGGGTAAAAGAACAAAAAACTATGCAAAGTTCATGCAGGGGTTGATCATAAGCTGTCAGAACCGGTGTGGTCATTTGCTGCCTTAGTTCCCTTTTAAAAATGTATTTACTTTATGTATTTTATTCAGTTTGTGTCTGCATAATTATCATTTATTTGTTTTGCTTCACCCATATGATGTTAAGTGGACTCCTCAACTGTACAAAGTCTGGCCACACAGACAAAGAAGTTGTTGCACCACAGACAGATGCTGGTTATGCCTTGAATCACGCATAATCAAATTAATCCTTGGCTAAGGCACCGCATGTCTGGTGTCGCTGCATTTCATTTTACACATTGCTTTCTATTTTTGTCCACATCCAGCAGGATCACAGGATCGAATCTTCTAAGCTGTCAACTTAAGAAATGAGGTCAGAGGGCTGACGTCAGAGGGCTTTTGGCTTACAGCGAGACATACAAGTTCTCTTCTCTGCGTAGTTGTTACCAACAGTCACGTATCTCAGTTTGCAGCACAAACCTTTGCAAATCTCATCTCGGACACTAGCTCTGTGCCAAAGGTATTTGGAAAATGAACTGTTAAAATACATTTGTGTTGGACATGAAATGCCACAACTACCTGGATATTAAACCAGTAGCATTGCTAATGCTATTTGGAGGATGAACCTGATGAACCCATTTTTATAGGGTCCGTCTTTGTGTCTGGAGTTTGTCATGTTTTATGGAAAAAAGATATAAAACTGAAAATGTTTTTCACTCCTCAGGATTTTGGAGAGCCTGACTTTAATCCAAGCTGTTGGTTTGATTTATTACATTGACTAAATCTGAATCTTGGACTGAAACATTTGAACTCAAAATATTTTCTGCCATGTTATTTTACCGCGATCATATGACAAAATATATTAAATCTGACATGGTTGCTTTGTGAGTGATTCTTATTCTCCATGGTGTGTTTGTATCCCTAATGACCATAGCCACTTTAGGAATGCTGCCGGCTCAGAACATCTTACTCATGGAGACAAAAGGTCAGGATTTCGGGTGATACCCCGGCTCGTGGCACCGCAAGAACCTGCGCATAATTTAAAGCCCTGTACACCACCACACTAACATGTTGCACACATCCCATGTCCCAAGTCATGTTCCTTCACACCAGTGGTCACCAATCACAGGATTATCTTGTTGATTCTTGAACATATAAAGGCTGAAAAGAGAATTTCTGTATAATAATCATTAAATGAAATGAAACAGACCACGTTTTGTATTTGTAAAATCTTAAACAGAGCTTTGTGGTTTGATATAAATTGTCTTTTGGGGTAGCTGAAATGAAAAAGTTATAAAACCAATAGACTACTGGGCGAGGCTCTATGTGCAAAGATTTCAAGAGTTATAGTAGCTAGAAATCAAGTTCATTTGAAACACACAGAGGGGCCACGCTGTTGTTTAAACACTACAGTGCAGTGCTGTGCAGCTGCAGTTCTGGAGAAGCAGTCTCTTGATCTATATTTAACATCTATTATACGTGACACAAGCAATAAGAATGCAAGTGAACATAATAACAAATGAAAGATGTTAATGTTTTTAGTGGCAATATAATGATCCTGAGACTTCAGTAAATCTCTACAAATGTACAAAGACAACAAGGCAGTTTACAGTGTTGAGTTTATGGATCAGTTTACTGCAGCATGTTTATGGTCATATTACCTTCCACCACAAATACGGCTTTAACAGTTATTTGGAGTTTTGGAAAGATTATTCAACGCCCCCTCCTCCACTGTGGTCTATCTGTGTGACTGTCCCTTTTGTGTGGTAAACATCCCTCATCCTCTCCTCTAGTTCCTGGCCCATGTGAAGAGAGCTGTCAGCGGGCTGCAGGAAGTTTCAGATGTAAACAGCTTTGGGAAAAGATCTGTGTAGGGTTTTCATACACAAATGATAAACTGTAATGGTTTACTCTATTGAATATGATCTGTGTGTGAAAAGATCAGAAACATGATATGATGAGAGATCATGATTCCTGGGCATAGACAGACGTCTTGACTCTAAAATTTGACAGCTTCGATTTAGAAATGTGATACGTTTGAATGCGCAGGCTTGAGCGGGATTGCTTCCCTAGCGGATGAACCATTGTACCGTCTTGACATCAACACAATGTTTCCAAATCCAGGTTTAGTCCCTTTTTATTATGTGCTGTGGGGTAGAGTTGATTGAGTCATGTCAGGACAAACTTTCTTTTTTTTGTCACTTTCTGTGACACGCACGGCAGCGAAAAACACCAACACGGGGAAGAAATACTGACAATTGAATGCAAAACTATAGCAGAATAGCAGGTGTTACATATGCTGACATATCCAATTTGAACATTCAACTCTCGTGTTGTGGTTCATTTGCCCTAACATATTTCAGGGATGAATCACTTGTGTAAATGTTATAATCAATGGAAAGGTTTGGGTTTGGAGTAATGTGCTTCTCTGTTACAAGCATTATATCTACGTTATGTTTCTGTCACGTTTTGTCATTTTGGTTTGAACAAAGTTTATAAAAAAAAGATAGAACAAAAGTCTTATGTAGGCTTTTTCACAGCACAAGTGTGTCAATCGTTGTTTTTCCCACTTTGGCAAGTCAAAATGTCGTCTATGAATGTAGCGCAAACCATATTGTACTAGCTTTGTAATAGGTTACAATGTTACAATTTGGGGATATATGTACAGTGAAATAAATAGATTATTTAAATTAAATTGAGTATCTTTGTCATATTTGTTGTTGGTCCTGCTAAGGCAGCGACCCTACATACCAGAGACTCTACAGCAGGATGAAGAATGGATGTGCTAGGTATTTCTAAAGCCCTGAAGGGTGTAAATCGTGAACCGGTTTGTGTTTCTCCTGTGATGGCAAAGACTCAGAGCAGTCAAGAATGACCTTGACATTTTGAAAAGAACAAGTGTAGCTAATACCACTAATGATGGCCACGTACCGTTAAGTGTCATGGAGCCATGAACAATACCAGGGCCCTGGAACTGGCTCAACAAAAATGCAATTAAGTTGTTAGAGATGTTATTAATGAAGCCTGTGCTACGCCTGCTATGACATGTCAAATGTCTGCCGTGAAAAAGGTGCAAAGGCTGACAGAGGAAGACGACTGAGATGTCAAAATGGCAGCCGCTCATTAAATACTCATTGTAGGCTAACAAATAATCCACAGGCTTCCTCACAGGTAAACGTCTTGTTTGCCACAGGGTTCCTGCAGTCCAACTGAACTTACAGTTCATTTGTGTATTCATTACCGATCTCCATTCTGTCTCGTGAATGTTTACTTAGTTAGTCTCAGGCTCTGTTTTAAAAGAAACCCACAATAAACCATTGTGCAGTTTGTAACAGGCTGGAACAGTCACATTTTCCTTGTCGCTGTGAGTAAAACAACATGTATGAAGCGTGATGTTCAGTGAATTGCTCTTGTGTTTATTAAGAAAAATGGCTTTAAGATACAGTGTGTGTCCAGTGTGTCACTTGATCGGTAGGTGCAGTCTTTCTCATGGTTTAATTGTGCTGCAAAACATCCTCTCAGCATGCAGTCTTGTGAGCACTTACAGTTTCCACACTGATTTCTGGGAAATTCCCGAGGGAAATGTTGCAGGAAGAAGAACAGGCTGACTCAGCAGAAGTTCCCTTTACCAGTGCTTTCCAACGTCTCGACCAAGTCAATAAGCTCAAATAAGCTCAGGACAGACGGTTCTGAAAACACAAACATTTCAGTTTCCAGTCTCTTCTCGGGCGAGTCTGACAGCCCAAAACTGAATGCAAGGCAACTTGCATGTCAAACAGGTGATGGCAAAACCTTGTTCAACATTGACTCTGACAGCCCTTCGCAAACAATATTTTTAGTAAAAGACTTAACATAATTATTCCCACAAGAAGCCATAACATATATTATATTCCAGTTGCTGCACCAGTTGTTGTGCCAGAGGAAGAATAATAAATCACTATCTGTTTACACCATGCGCCGCAGTTAGCTTTGAGTCATAAAATTGGAAACATATAATTGAATCGCATAATCAGACACATATAATTAAATCATAAAATTGCACACTGGGTAACAGACGAAACGGGGTGAGTTTGAGGCATCCTCAGAGTTCACACCTGTCCCGTCCTGCTTGCATGCTGGGAGACCGCCTTGTGGATGGCAGAACAGCATGTTCTCTGATGGTTTATTGCCTTCCTGCGGTTTTCCGGGGTTGTGATCTTTATGAGGGCTGCTTTACAGCCGTTTAACCTGTCCCCAGCTGTGTGGAGCTATTGTGGATCCGAAAGGATTGTTTGCTAGCCGCCCAAATCTTTATGTTCCCATATTGGCAGCTACATGATTATGTTTTTTTTAAAATGACAAGTTACAAGCTATTGCATTCCGACGGTTGTTCGCCGCAGAGGCTGCTTCTTTGAGCATGAACAACTAACATGTTTTCAGACTCTCCTTTTATATAACATTATATAACATTATATATCCAAATGAGAAGTCTTCTTGATTTTCAGGTCTTGATCCTTCTCTTTATTTCAGAACTCACATCTGAGGCAAATTAATTACAATAAACAGGTGTACGTTTATCTCATTCATACATGAATGCAATTTAAATCTAATTAGATCTAAATTAAATCTAATGGAATCCAATTGCGGCTCTGAAATACAGGATCTGTTCTATGCAGGTTAATGTGTTAGGCAAAGCCGCCATTACAAAATAAAAACAAAACAAAAAAATGCCACACTTAATTAAGTCGTAAGTCGTAATTAAGATTTTTACATTTTTTTAAGCCTCTGTATATCTGAAACACTCTCAATTATGGTTGACAATCATGACATCAATCAGGACATTATGACAGCTGTCTCTGTCTTCCATGAGGATGAATGAGAAGTTCTACCTGTATCAATGTGCCTTTGAGCTACTCTTACAACCCTGAACAGTGGCATGTTTACTTCCCACTGCTGTCGTTCTTAACATTCAGTCCCACGAGTGCAGCTCCTTCCTACGGGGAGAAAGTGACAAGCGACTGAATTGAATGTAGAATATGGGATGAATGGTGGCTACGTGTATGTGTGAGTAGTTGAGTCTGCATATAAAATGGATTTGATTATAGACAATGTGCATTTTGGGAGAAATGTGTCACTCCCGGTTGTTGTTTATATATATCATTAGAAAAAGTATAGAAGCATGAAATTAGGCATGAAGGCATGAATAAGTGGATACCGATGTTGCACTTTTTGATTCACGACTTTTCATTCAGGAATAGTAATACATTGTGATAATCGCACACATCTACAGTCAAATCTTTCTGCTATGCTTTCAGTTTTGTTAATAACACTGCACAGTCGAATAATGATGTGTATATGTGTATATGTGTATGTGTGTATTGCCAGCCACGCAACTCAACACACATTCTGAACCCCAACCTCAAGTGTAAAAGAACATGGAAACACACATTAAACGTGCCGACTCTGTGCTTCACATGATACTTTAGCAATTACACCAATGTTTTAACTGCCAAACACAAAACCTGCCCAGCGCTTACAGGCACTTTGAAAATGACTTAACTGATATCAGTTGATAAGGTGCACCTCTGTGTTTTGAATGTTGCTCTGCAGTGAGTGTAACAATATCAAAGATACACAGGTTAGCGTCTCTTAATCACGCTCATATACATGATGCAGCGCAACAAAGTACAATAATCAATGGACACAAAATGCTCATGAGGAATGGAAAAGACCATGTACATGTGTTTGCAAATAAAGTGCTTTATAGGATTTAGCCTATACAAATACAACTACAGCACAAATGACTGTGTCAATTATAACGGCATTTGGACAAAATTATTTGTCAAACTTCTTTAGATCTTAGAAATGTGAATTATGCTAATGCTGCCTGTGTCATTTACCAATCATAAACACGTGCATGACCAGAGCTTCTTTGATCCGTTCATCATTTGTTGTCAAGTGCTATCGGTGAGCTTTGAGGTTGCAAGGTGTCGATTTGCAACGGCGGCACATCATCAGGCAACAGTCCCAGCTCCTTGGGTTCAGCTGACAGCCTGAGAGAATGAAGGCCAGACACATAGCAACTTGTGAGCGAAATGAACACTGTGAAATGGTCATAGCGCCTGTATGATGGGTTGAAATGAAAACCTGTCACTGGGTCAAAGGTGAGTCAAACATGTAGACGTCAAATCCATTCACAATGCGCTAAATGGCTAAAAGCTGGAGCGCAACGTCTCATGTTCTAGGACAAAACGTTAGTTTCAGAAAGAATGCCACACGAAGAACGTGTGTTGTGTCGTAGGAATGTACAGAATCTGCAACAACACAGTCTGCTTCATCTGACGACATCGTTTACTTTGCCACATTTAGCATCATTGCCTATTCAGGCGGCGTTGTGGTCATCCCTTACCCTCCCAGACTGCATTTGAAGAGGTGCTGAACATTGCGACCTAATTCTTGGCACCACCACATTTGCAAAACGATAAGGTTGAGAGTGTAAACATAAGTTGGCCCGGGGGATCCAGGAAAGCCGCTCCTGCTGTGTCGCCATGCAGATGAACGGGGGAAGGAGGCGCCGTCATTGCTGCGGCATGGGAAGAAGGGGGAACACTCACACATGCATGCACGCATTAAAAATAAACAGCCAAACACACAGACAATAACAACTCTGCTGGTGCACACACTCTTGTGCGCCCACACTGAGGCTTACAAAATGTGTTTTTTTTTCTTATGCACAAAGGTCACCAACATGCAGCTAATCTTTCGTGGTATCAAGAGTTGACCTTCACCTCTGACCATTAGTTTTGACTAAGATAGGAGCCCGTTCAAAGACCAAACGCGATCCCCTGGACTTAGGAGATCGGATCGCTTTTGTCTTTTTGACTAATTTGCTGAACAGACTAGTTCAAAGAAGAAAAATGCGTCAACTGCACAGCATTCAGCCAAAGTCTGTGAGGTGCAGCGGGATGCACAGCAAGGAAGACTCTGCTTATCAAACTGGAACTGCAAAAATTAAAAGAAAAATACATAGAAAACCCCTCAAACTATCAAAAAACACATGACAGGCACATGCACACACACTGACACACACATTTGGATGTTTGAGGCTTTATGCTTTATGCAAGGTTTAGATAAATGTGTAAGATTGTCCCACACAGCACATTCTTCACAGCTTTAGGTCACATGACGTTCTTTATCTTGACATGGTAATGTGTGTCATGATGTCTGTCACAACAAACCGTCATTCGGAGCATCCTGTTTGAGTTGGTGTCTCAAGGAGCTTCTGCGCCCAGCGAACCCAAGTTAACTGTAAAAGTAAAACCATTAGCAGTGACAAGCGCAATAAAACCTGCAATCTATTGTCATTGTGCTTTCAAGTGCTGGTATGAGATTTAATCTGAAATAATGGGTTTCATGTTTCTGTTTATCCCATTTTTCCAACCATTGCATCCAAGCACAGATTAGGTGTGATTGGGGTAATTTCTTGTGATCCTTTACTGAAAATAGTTTGCCACTGCCTTTTATCTTGTTGTGAGATTCATCACAGTATGTTATTTTTTTAATTCAGTTTTCATTTCATTGTTGAAAACTGAATTCAATTTATGGGCTACTATTTAATGTGCACTTTGCACTTCATCTTGTTTCCAAATAGAACAGAATGTAAATTGAAGTTTCTAAAATAGTTTGTTTTGCCCAAAAAGGTCTAAAGAATGCTCAAAGGTTTTACAATATGTAAATAATAACCTTTCCTTAGACCCCCAGATTCAGAAACAACGGAGTCTAAAATGTTTATTAAGAAGTTCAAAACTCAAATCACGCTGCAATTGTTAAGAAGGCTTCATTTATTCATTATAAATGAAGTTTAGCTGAACCCCAGTAGGAATTGAAAACTCAGAACACAAAACGTTCTTTTTCTTATTGACAGATTTTAATAACACATCACGATTCCTTGTGCAGCCTGCGTCTGCTGTTGTGTAAGGCTTAATGTAGAGGACATTGGAAGGTCAGACCAATACACCGACTAATGAATTGGACCATTCAAGCCAGGGGCATAAAAGTGACAGCTGAGTTTGATAATTTAATATATGCTTATATCCTTCCTGAGAGTTAGTGAGTGTTCCAGCACTCGATGTACATGCTGAACAAGTTGGTTATGGAGTTGGATATGTTTGTGTGGTAGCAGTCAGACAGTGTGTTTGCTTATCTGCACAATCACTTGCCTTTTAACCCAGAACTCTTATTTAACCTCTTTAGGTCTGCCAAAATGCTACTTCAGCAGGTTGAACAGCTGCAAAGAATTCTAATCTTGTCAAAAGTAAAGCATGTAAACATTATTGTGAAAATGAGAAACTCCATGCCTCAAAAGTAAAGCTGCACAAAATAGTTTTATCTTGCATCAGTGCGTCTTCTCTTGGGGTTTTTACTGTTAAATTCCAAATGTCCATTATAATATTGCTCATTAAAACAAAAACAAAATACTAAATTTTAATTGAAATAAAACATGAATTTGCATCATATTAAGGCCAATATAAGTACCACAAATGTGCTTCAGAAAGCAAAACAGCTATATGACACATGATTCATGTCAGGACAGACTATCAGCAGTCAAATAGAGCAGAATTCATTGGACGACCCTGTAACTCTTAAGCATTGAAAATCAACATATGAAGCAACCTTTAAACATTTCTAAGAACGCTGGCCTGGCTAGCACAGAGTACAGGGAGTGATGCCAGGAAGGTCGCTGCCCCCAGAGTTGATCATGTACAGCTACAATTGGCATGAAGTGTTGTGTTTGCTGTACATGGTGACTCACCTCTGGACCGGAGAGACAGGGAAAGTGACAGGTTTTTGTGTTTTGTTTTTACCTGATCCACTGCGCTACCCTTGCTGGTGCAGGCCAAGGTCTGGCGGTTTAATGCCATAGATTTATATCGACATGTTGATCATTAGAAGGACAGAAGGTCAGACCGGATGCAAGGAGGTGTGCTACTAGGTCACATCTGTTTCTGCTCCTTTGGCCTGTCAGCAGCAGATGTGTGTGTGCTTCTGTGGCAATATCGCACAGTGATAAGACGTATGTGGGAGTTTGCTTATGCAATACCTGCGGTTTTGGTAATTGAGTAGAAAGAGGAGCAAACAAGCACAAAAGACTTCCTCGCACTTTTGTCAACGCATGCAATAATTATGGGGTTAGTGCAACATGCCCCTAATTCTTTATCCTTGGAGAGAAGAAGAAGGAAAATGCAAGCATGAAATAACTTGTACAGATACTTTCATTTCTAGTTCTCCATGTTGTAAAAAGCTTTTTTCACTATATTTGGTCTTGGATGAGGAGATCAAACAGAAAAAAGAAAATCTTTCACATGCATCTCCTAGTAGGCATAAGTGGAAAGATTCTTATGTAAGACGGCTTTTTCATTTTTGACTTGTCACGGTTTGGGAGTGCAGTACCCTCCCATATTTGATTACACTTGCTGAAACTAGAACCCAAAGGAGGATAGATTTGTTGATTTAGATTCATTCTCCTCTGTTTTCCTTCTTTCACTTCACACGGTTCACTCCTTCCCAGAACAGTGTAGAAGCATTTCTTTTGCTTAAGATGTTTTGTCCAACTGCCCAAAAAGTAAGTCTTTCGAAAGATGTTTTTTTCAGTGCCGTGGATGTTCTAAGTTCTAAAATGCAGTCATTCATTCAAAACAGCCCTAATCTCAGTCAGTTGAACTCCAGACAGAAACCGTTTCGGGGGAATGGTATTCAAATCAGCCTGCTCAATGAAGCCAATCAGAAAGTAGCGTGTGGTGTGACCAAGCCTGTGTTTCATAACCTAAGCAGACGGAGCCCAGAGCAGTTTAGCCTTACAGACTCAACAATCTTCACACGCGACACTCCCCAAGCAGAGGGATTGCATGCATATACTGTCCCGTATGTGTGTGCTTAAGTGTGTATGCTTAACTCTCGCTTTTCTTGCTTTGTTTGCTTTGATTCCCTGACTGCACCACAACACGTACCTATTATGATGTCTTTTATGAGGCCATTATTTAGGTCACTGCAATATTATGGCCATATCATAATATTACTTAGATTATTATGTGTTGTTAGCCATCAGTCTATAGCCTATGCTTGCATTCCATTATCCATTAAGTTCTGCAGGGACAGATTTGGAAGTGCCAGTGATAATGTGTAAAAACAAAAGATCATATATTATGAATCACATATAATATTATTTTCTCTTTGAATTTGAACTTATTTCTCTCTAGACCCTTTGATACTTTCTAAAGTCTGTTGTAACTAAAGTGTTACGTAAGGTGTATTCTTGCTAATAGGACAAAGTGTTTGTGATGGGCCCTGTGAACTATGCAGATGTGTTTCTGATTCTTTCAGATCACAAGTTTATCAAAAGATGTAGCTGAGATAGTCAGGCACACATACACATGATGTGCTCCACTTGTTTCCTGGTAATAGCCATTAGATTACGCGTGTTGGTGTTTGTTTGTAATTCATTATTTATACTAAAACGCCTGAATGTCCGGCACAGTGCATGCTGGGATGGGACCCGGCTCCCCATGACTAAAAGGATGAAGACATCGAAAGATTGAATCTGCTGGGTGTGCTGTAACAGAAATATAAGATGTTGTACAACACAACTGACAAGCTTTTTAGTGTTGGACACTATTACCTTATTTTCAAACCAATTTCATGTTGCTGTGTGCTGCTCACATCACACGATTTTAAATCGTTATACACGGTGCATCAAATCTTCAGCCTTATACAAAGAAGGTAAGGACATGAATATTCCCAATCCTTATCCAGTGACCAGTAGTGGCATTTTCATTGGAGGAGTCAGTGTGTGCGAACCATTTTTTATCATTTACTGGAGGTGTCAGTGTAAGTGAAAACACTGGAGTCCAGACTGCAGTACAGTGTGAATCCGGGTTTTTCTGCTCTCTGTAAGTCTGAGCAGACAGGTTTCACACAGAAACAGAATGAAGGACAGTCAGGTTTGTAATGCTGGTTGAGCGTTAAAAACAGAGGAAATGACTACGTGAAAATACAATGAAAATATAATGGCTGCTTATGTTCCCAAAGGAACAGGTTTTGTCTGTGCTGGAGTCAAAGTTAACGTTCTACCTCTTTGCCTCGGTGGCCCCACGCATGTCTGGGGAATTATCTTTGCATGGATCATCCATATTGCATTTCATAGTGATGGGAATTAAAACAAAGGAGAATCCAAACATTTTTCTGTGGATGCAAGTGATTAACTGATTTTAGGGATGTATGTGCTTAATGGAAATCAAATAGCTAACACTAGTTCCTTAAATCAGCAGGCCTATTACAGTGTGAGGAAACTGTGTTGTGCTATAAATAAATGACTCCTTTTTTAACCAGAAAGCTTTGCAGCTTGTCTTGAGACCTCAGTGCCAGATGATTAAGCTTCAGTTACTGATTTTCCTGTTATTTCCCCCTATATGTGAGCTATTGATTATCAATAGCTTCTCACAATGTCAACGAGGTGAAAGTAAACTGAGGAAAGATTTGAAATCTTCCTGGCTTTTCCTGGAGCTGCCTCAGCTGCAGCGTGGGACGCACAACGCACTATTCAGGTCTGACTGTGCGTTTTCAAGGAGTTTCCTGGGGAAAGCTATTCTGGCTCACTGACAAGACAAACATGCTCTCTCTCTCTCTCTCTCTCTCTCTGTGGCCACAGGGACTTGTGGGGTCTGTACGTTGGGCAGGAAGGATCGCGAGCCTACTTTTGAATAATTTCCTCTCAGCTGTCAAAGCACCAGTCGGCCACTAAAGAGTGGGTTCACTCAGTTATAATGTGGAGGTAGAGCTCTGCTAGTTTAGGCCCCAGCTGTTTCCTGTATCTTCCTGTATCAGACGGACCCTCTGTGTCTGAGCGCGATACGATCTCTCCTCAGAAAGTTCTGGGATTCTCGGTGACGCAGTGCAAACACTCATGAGAACAGGAGTTTCTCTTATTTTCTCCAACCCCTGCGGCAGTTATGAGACAGTTATGATAGAGTAGCATAAAGACGGCAAGCAGGGTGAACCAGCTAGCTTAGCTCTGTCCAGCAGTAACAAAGAAAAGATAATCTTATCACTAAACACCTAGAGCATTGTGGGATAAACTCTTAAATCATATCACGTTTGTTAAATTCGATGACAAGTTGTGATTTTACGGGGCTCACAATTGCAAATATGCTCTGTTAGAGATTTTTGTCTGTCTTTTATTTATTCTCTGTCCTTTTAAGCCTACACCTTGCTTTAAGGTAATTGTAAATGTGTTAATTCTGGAAAGTATGCAAACATGCAAAACAAACTTTTACACTTCCACCGCTACACTGCACACACAGTTATTCACCTTCTTGACTCATACCTGATGACGGAAAGCTTAATAAATCATGTCCTGTGACCCTTTCCTTTCAATTACCAACATGCATATGGGGGAAAGATACAAATGCCAAATTACACCACATGTTAACGTTCAGTGGTCCAGATCGGGCATTCAATCAAGAATTACTCTGTAAAACTAATCAGGTTCATTTCATAAGGCAAACATTTTGACTACTTCATAGGATGTTAAGCAGCTGATATGGATTTGAGCTCCACTGCTGCTGGGGACCCGTAATTACATGCTGGCACACAGGAGTTCCCATTATTCTGTGCTTCTGTGCAAAATGTTATCCAAAACTTGGATGTGCATCAGAGGAAAGTTTACCTCTTACTAAAACCCCGTGTAAGTCACTCAAATGTGCTTATGACTGCAAATAAGTAAATAACACTTTCCCATGGTGCTGAAGAGCCAACCTTCATGAGCATAAGTGTGTGTGCACATTGATGATTTGGTGCCACTATACTCATCTGTACTCCGTTTGTTTAAGTTGAGCACGCTGATGGCAGCACTGTGTTGCAAATCTTTCACATTTAAAAGCACGTCCTGAAGACTTCTGCAGTTAATTGACTCAGTTTATGTGCGTAACTAATGTCAGTATGAAAGGGGTAAACATTATGGTTTCATTTGAAATCGAATGCATAGGCGTTTAAAACCTCCATTTAAATTATATTGCTGGTTGTGGAGAGCAACACAACAGATGTTAAAAGATGACAACTTACCTTTAGGATTTAACTCAAACAGCCTCAGAGCTTCAAAAAACTCCTAAACGCACAAATGTGCACCCCGTTTATATACCTATAAAGCTAGTCAATGAAACCAGCTGCTGAATTGGCAGAAAGTCTGGGAGTCAACACGTGCACAGTAAAGGATATGTGCGTTTTATTTGTATGTATGTCTGAGCAGTGGTGAGTGTATTTTCTCATCAACTTTACAGCTCTTTTACAATCCACCATATAACTAATTGACAAATCTAAATGGAGATGCAGAATCCTACACGCTCAGAGTGCCGTGGTGAAAAAGAGAAGAAAGAATTCCTCATGAAATCTCCTCTCCCATGACCTGCACCGAAGATGCTGATGGGATTCGGTGCGAAGTTGTCACACAACAGACCAAATGTGTTCCTAGTGTGCACAGACAGAGAATGTCATCCTTGTTGACAATGGCATTGGACTCTACCCATGTAGGAGTGCCTTCACAATAGTAACAGTGGAGGCTCTTGTTCATACTAGCTATGAATGCATCATTGGGAGGATAATGTCAAATGCTCGCTAAAGAGTTCGATTGCATAAACCAGGATGAGTCAGTGGCTGACTATGTGTGAAATGTGGCTTTGTCTTAACAAACAAACAAACAAAAAGGCAGCAAATTCAACAAATCAAACGTTTGCTTTGGTGACACTATCAACAAATATGATTTTGTTGCAAGGATGCTGTGGGCATCAGAAAGGTAAGCGAAAGTGCAGTCTGACTGGCCTGTTGCATTGGTTTAAAGTGATTAATGCTGGCTGTGGCTAGCTATAAGCATTTGCGTGACGTGAAACGTAACTGGTGGAGTATAATGTTGTGGTGGCAGACATTGTATAAATTCAGTCATAAAGCATTTTTTTTATTTTGTTAATTTAGCTGCACAGACAACATGGACCTCAAGAGTGTAGTATACTCTGATATACAATTGGGACCTACCTAAGCATAGGTAACGAAGGTAGATCTGAAGTGACAAAATAAATCTTTTCTTGTATATCTTGTAAGTTTGGGCAGGTATACTTTATTTTGAAATGCGGCTCAGTGCCGAGTATGACCTTGTTGGATCATATATTATATTATATAATAATATTCTATTTCTATCCCCCGAAGCTGGGAGGATTAGCCAAATGAATAAGTCTTTTGAATTGGTTTTGATACTAGTGGGGTGCTAGTCAGAGGCTGGTGGTGTAGGGGCTTTCACCCTGTGAAGGAACAACTTGCATCACTTCCAGCTATGGATAAGTTTAACCTGCTGGGCACAAAGATGACTGCCAGATCCAGACAGATCTGGATAAGCGTGACAATTACATTGCTACTGTGATATAAAATGTATTTTATTCTGTGTTATAACATAAGATGTCAAACTGAAAATCTCAAGTGAAAGCATACAAAAGAATCAAAATTAAATTCGAAATATCAGAATGTAACTGCTTTGCTGAACACATTTCCAGGCTATAACCTCAACATCTAAAGCTCTGAAATGACCTTAGGTAACCATTCAGCTTGAAGTTCACATAGTGTGTAGGGTTGCAAACTACAGAGATACTCTTAAGCTAATACGTCCAAAAGCCAAATAAACACAATATAAAATTCAGAGGTCTTGCTGTGCTCGCTCTTCTTTTCCCTTCGGGGTCTTTCGGGAGTCAGAGTGGGGAGAGTAAATCAACAAATAAAAAGAAAGAAACGACACCGTGTCTCTGTGGCGCTGCTGCTCTTTTCATATGAACGCAGCAGCAGGACAGCACATTACTTTTGGTTCATATTTTTCAAAACAGAATCATCTGAAAACAATCTACATTGTGCTGCGTGCCATCGCTCCCCACCACGAGGAGCTCAGTTGACACGTGTCTGCCATTCTGATGTAGCATCTGGTGGTCTGGAGCTGAGGGAAATCCCATAATTCTCTGCAGAGGCGAGCGCCCAACGCTTCCTCCAAGGATTTGGTCTGTTGATCTAGCAGGTATAAATGTTCTCCTGACAAAGGCGATGATCTGTAATTTACAAAATGCTATAGGTTTATTTTAAACCTCACTAGTGATTTGCATGTTGGTGGCCCAAAACAAGCGTGGCAGGCTAACTGCGTAAAATTGAAGGCCTTTAAAACCTCCAAATCGTGTTACTGTGACACCAGCACAGCAAATTGCACACTGCAGAGTCATGCCAGTCTTTGATCATTTTATTAAGAACACCACGGATGATGTAACACTGCACTTTTTGTAGACATGGCTCACACTGCTTTTTGGGAAACAGTAGCTATTTCTCAAGTTTTCATTTCTCACTACTTGGAACTTACCACTACCATCACCCTACCTACCAACAGTGTTGTTTATACAAATATTGCAAATTGGCATCTTAATTACTATGTTCTGTTGTGGTTTACAGTAATACGTCTTCAAGAAAGAGGTTTGTGTAAAACATAAGTGAAGCCCAGTAATGCACCCAGGGCATGTTTTTGTTTCATTTTGTCATGGAATGGCAACAGTGTATATTATACCGAAAGAGGCCTCATTGCCTGTAAATTGTTATTTGTGGATTTTACAGTCAGGAGATTACATGTGAGCTTCTACAAGCAAAAATGGTGCTACATTTATGTACTGTGTACGGTTCCGTCTCTTTTTCCCATGCGGAGTGCAGCTTTGTAAATTCCCCTGCAGAGGGGATTTGCCCTCCCTGACTGCTTCAAGGCCTCCCTGGCTATTTAGACAGCTGCTCACGTCAGCCTGGTTTTAACTATACTCCCGGGTTATAGCAGATTAAATAAATTCACTGCATTTGCATAGCTTATTGCATAACAGACACCTGATCAGGAGCACAGTGTGAGCTAGATTTGATTCATCATCGGTTCATTGCAATAATGAACATAATCCATATGCTTGTTTTAATGAGCCTCAGTGGCATTACACTGTTTCTGGGCACCAGCACAGGCCTTACAGACATACTTTGGACAATAGCCACTGGGCACAGAGTGTGTATTAACTTTGTGCAGAGAAGCCGTGCCAGGACTCCTGGTGACACACATCTGTGCTAAGTTGGATTTCCACAGCTGACCATGGGCGTGACCCTCTTCCCTCTCTTTTTTATATCTCCCTCTGTTCAAGGCCTGGGAAAAAGTGCCCGATTGAATCATGTCCAACTGTCACTGTTATATACAACAGCTCAACACCTCCACTTGCTCCCTTCCTGCTCCGTGCTGCAGTACATGGGAGAACAAACCAAGCCTTGGGGGCTCAGTAGCTTCTGCTCTGGTACACTGCCGGTTTGCTGTCAGAATCAGAATCAGAATCAGCTTTATTGGCCAGGTATGTTGTACACATACGAGGAATTTGACTCCGATTTAACTTTGCTCTAAGAATAATATACAGAGACAATAAAATTACCTACTGAGTGAGCAGTGGAGGAATTTCTTAGTCAAATTCCATCTCTTGATTACGGGTTTCTACCACCGTTACCATGGGGATAAAAGCAAACTGAGACACACAAACACAGTTGGCGACAGAGAGATGTGAGAACTGAAAGGAAATGAGGGCTCATCCCTGTTTGAGTCATTAGCCCTAAAATAGCCCACCCCGGGAATGAATGATGTTTTAATGTCGCACACTGAAACTAGGTGTGAATGAAGTAAAGAAACCCAAACATGGATATACTGTATGTGTTCAGCCCAGGATGATTGCTTGTTTTCTAGGGTGTGTTCAATCAACAACTGCGCTCTATTTTGCTTCACCTCCGCTCCTTGTAAGTGCAGACAGACGTACAGAGTGGAGTGAACCACAGATCCACTTCAAGTATTCTCCTGGGATGATCTGCTCTACAGATCTGTTTGTATTATCAAACAGGAAGAGCAATGAGCTCATTTCTACAAGTAAACCAAGAGGTTGAGTCATCTAGTGTTGGGTTTGTGGGCGACTATAATGCAGCGTTTCTATGTACATACTCAAAACACCACCATGTATATCCTTATACATTAAACTGATATACACTCTGACTGTTATTGCATAAGTAGTCTGGCATGAGACTAATTGGTCAATGTCAGGTACAGACCCATTTCATGAATGACATTAAAGCATGAAATTGTGTCAACGTTCAGCATTCTAATATTATCTGTACACAGACATGAACACAAATACAATTATATGCTTTATGGCACACTGAATACTTTTCAGATCTGTCCCAATTTTGCTCCAAGCCAGAGTTTAATGAAGTAACTCTAACGTGACTATCACTTGAGTTTGAAAATAGATGTTTAAATATCATACACACACACGCACGCGCACACACACACACACACACACACACACACACACAGCCACAATGGCAGCCTGGTTTGCAGCGAGCAACGCTACTGCTGGTGATGCAGCAAAGCATTTATTCTAATGGCTTGCATCAATATGCAAGCTGAATTTATGAACTGCACACAATTGCCAAGCATCACTATTCAGTTCACTCGCTTAATCATTTAGCAACATAATCTACATGCAAAGTGTTGTTTATCAGCACCCAGAGTAGGGCTGTGATAAAGCTAATGACTCGTTAACCAAGACTGGATTTCAGTTATGTATCTCCAGACACAGTCGACTCTGTCGTTTTTTTGATTCCGGTTGGATTTTCACTGTCAGCACTTAGAGGTTTTTATTATGCAGCAGCAATAATAACAATGTATCGGATTGACCCACATGCAAAAGATGTTAGTAACATGAAGCTTCAGATGTCTCAGCTGACAGAATACAGTGGCTCCAAGGTTACTCATGCTGGGAGGTGTTTGACATGACTGTGAATGTGTGGGTGTGCAGTTTTTTTTTTTCGGAAAAATACATTTTACATAACATTTCCCTCCAAGGGCGAAGGTTAATAGTGTTAAGATGAATTAAGAATTTCTCTCGATTTTTATCAGTTGGCCCTCATCTCAGTCTGTGTATACAGATGGTCCTGATAAGAATTGGTCAGCTATTACACAACTGTATACTGTTCTCTTCCCTCATGCATCACCTTACATAAGCCATCACATTACCCTAAATAAGCAGTACGTGAACAGGCAACCTACATACTGTAAGGTCTTAATAATGCAAACAGGCGTTTTCTTACCCAAACAGAATACACATGATATATTAAGACAAACATGAATACGTGTGCCTACTACTTGGCATACTATTAGTTATGCAACAGACACACTTTGTGAAAGTGCATGCCCTTGAGAAAATCTTGGCCTGTGTGTGTCATGTCTGACTGCAAACAGATGGGAATGTAAACACACATGGGTAATGTCTAGCCCTGAACACACAACAGGATTACTGTGGTCGGCTTCAGAAAAACACAGGGTTTGTAAAAGAGGTTGCAGTTTCAGTCTCTTTAGTTTTGTAGGAATGGATGGGTAATTCGGTAATGACAACCGCACAAGCAAAGAAACAGCTAGCCCCATACCCTGCAGTCACTGAGGCAAACCATATGCATGTCTGCTTGCATGGCCAACAAGACAACTTTCTCTTTCTGTTTCTGTTTTTGTGCACTCAGAGGACAGAACTCTGACTGCTGCTCATTTCTGTGGCCTAATAAAACCTGCAGTTTCCTTTGACAGTAACAGTACTTGTACTGGGACAACAGCAGAGGACCGATGTAAGGGTAATGCACTACCCCACTAGAACACTGCGCTCCCAGAATGCAGGGCTCGTTGTGCCTTCAGCTATCAAGCTCCTCTAATGTGGAACCAGCTCCCAGTTTGTGTACAGGAGGCAGACCCCTCCTCACATTTAAGAGTAGGCTTAAGACTTTCCTCTTTGATAAAGCTTATAGCAGGGCTGACTCAGGTGAGCCCTTTGACCCCCCTTAGATATGCTGCTGATGCACTGAGCTCCTCTCTCCTCCTCCATCTGTACGCACTCTTATC